>JAKSZP010005483.1:0-134621 GCA_022478985.1 Massospora cicadina
GAGCCATAGGAGGAAAGTATTTATGTGAAGCGCCAAAACAAGATAGTCATGTAAGGAGCAGTACAGCATCTTGAAGGTGATGACTAAATATTTTTGTATTCAAAAACAGAATGAACAATGGAATCCAGGGGAGGCTGGAAGCTTTGTGGTCCAACTTTAAAGAACTTGCCCTGCAAAACAAAGGGAATAGTCTGCATCGTCTCAATATAATATGCTTGAGAGATCAGAGGGTTCAGCGCTATGGAAGAGCCTCAATTATTCAATTCCTTAAGTTTGCATAGGGGAGTTAAAAATGGTCACAATTTCTGATATCTAGTTTAGTTGAAATAACAGCTTGTTTATAATACTGGAAAAGTCAAAAAGGAGCTCAGGAAGCAAGTCAGATCAAGCATGAAACTATTGACTAATATTGTTAGCATTGAATTGCTTCAAGAGGCTTGACAATAATAGCAGGATAATTTATGAAAAGAGCCAAATCTAGGAGAGTATCAAAGTCCAATTTGGGAACTTATGAAAGAGGGAGAATTGGCCACGAGTCATCAAGATGATAGCTACTCTGGTTTCATCAGGATAGGATACTGTTACTGGTAGTTCAGCAGAAAGACTACCTACATGCATTTGACTTGGAGTATGGGACCTAGGGGGACCATAGAAGAGATTTTCTGAGCAGAAAGACTCATTAATCAAAAGCTGGGAATCATCAGAAAGATTGTCATTATATTGCTGTTACTGAAAATTCAGATCTGACATATGAGCTTGACAAGAGGAGATGTTGGACTTTTTATAATGGTTAAAATTATTAAATTTGGTGTAGATTAGGCTCTAATTTATTCTAATTTTGGCGCAATTAATTTCTAATATATGAAATAAGCTCATCAAAAGAAAGAAAAATTAGATTTTCTTTCTCATAACAATCACTTTAGTTACTACGATTCAAACAGCAAATTTGGATAATCACACAGGAAAGGTGGGCGACTCTATCAATAAAAATAGTACAACATGGGCGAGCATCACAGCGAGTGGTGCACTTAACAGTACAACTAAGGGCAAGAAACGCCCTGGATGGGGACCAGGAACCCAATCTGCAAAGAAATTGAAAACTCAGACACCATCTGGGTTTATGGTATTCACTGTAAAGCACGCACAATATATGTATATTCAGTTCAACCAACCCTTATCAAAGGTGGAACATGGGATCAGACTCTTCCTTGGGGATGAGTCACCAACCTGTGGGAGAAAACATGTGAGGCACAGCCCTCACTTTTCCTTCACGCGGTGTACATAGCCACCAACAACATGGGCTGCAGCTAGATCAATATTGGTTTTGAAACAGCCAATGAAGCCAATGTCGCAGCAAAAGTCTGTGTGGAAATTGCCCTCCATGAGGGCAAAAAAATTGTGTGCACCGTGCGCACCAGATGGAACAAAGTGAAAACTTTGTTCATCTCTTTGACTCACTCCCCACCAACCATCCTCATAAGGTAATCGAGGAGGAGCTCCGCAAAGGTCTTGTGGCCTATGGAGAAATTCAGCAAGAAAGCAATTACAGCGATTTCGCCTGATGCCCACCCTGTGCACGAACAAAGCTATTGCTGTAATCAACCCCTTCCCAGAAGTGGAAGAGGACTTATCCAGAATTCCCTGCACAGCAGAATTTCACTTTGAAGATGGGGGCCAATCAGCCGCGTTCTGAGTTACACTGGAGCGCGCACCACCCATTTGCAAAAACTGTGGCTCACTGGGCCACAAGGAACACGCATGCCCTGTGAAAGAGGGCTTAATGGAAAATAACTATTGTGAGGAATCAATGGACGAAGATAACAAAAACTTCGCCAAAATGACTGATGGTCACCACCAATTCCGCTGGGGTGAAGATGGACATACTCCATCGTGGACCCAGTTACAAGCAAACAACGTAAAGCAGCACAAAAAGCCCGCAAGCGAGCAGCAGCTGAAGTGGCGGCACACGCAGAGTCTGCCATTAACCCCAGAAAACTTTGGGAGGATATTTCAGATATTTACCAAACCAACCAATCAGAACAATATGCCCAGGTCGAAAATTTTCACAGTAACCTGAATGAGTCACAAAGCGACATCAGTCTTGCACATATTGAGGAACAATGCAACTGCAATTTGGGCGAAAATGCGGTGCACAATTCACCAAAGTTGAACCTCAAAAATATAAAATCCAATCAACAATCCGCATTAAATCAACATGAGACCTGTGCTGGAAAAGTTGATGCAAATGCAAAAAACTGCAATTCCATTGAATCATTGGGTCAGATCAAAGGAACCAACAATAGCAGTGAAAGAATTGGAGTACAGATGCAGAGCATGGCCAAAATGAGCCATGGTGGGATAGGGCCAGAGAGCCCTCCCAACCGCTCCTGAGGCGCCGCGGGCACCTCAGTGTTAATAGGGACGCTAAACATCGCAGGAGCCAGGGCTCATATGTCCCAAGCCAAAAAGCTGGCATTCCTGCGAAAACCCCTTGTAGACATCTTGGCCATCCAAGAAACCCACTGCCTACAAGGGGAAGAAGAATCCTGGTCAACCAGGGTCACACCATCACAATTAGTATGAACGTCTCACTGTGGGGTGATCATCCAAAACAACAAAAAATTTAAAATTACATATTTTGTCATCACACTTGCATGGTCGAGTCTTGGTAGCAACAATTATGTGCCAGAAGAAATAATTTCTATGGCATGTGTCTATGCACCATGCACTGCAACTGAGAGAAAACAATTTTTGAAAACATTCCTACTCTCACCTCCCACCAGATACCATTATGTTAGTCAATTTCAACTGCTGGGATAACCCTGATACGGATCAATGGCCTAATCCCAGGGGGTACCCACCTGGACACATTAAATTCCGCACAATGAAGGCATCTCTTGGCTTACAGGTTGCTCTTCCCTCCAATTCACCACTCCTTCCCCACATGACGCGGCCCAACATATGTGAGGGAGCGCTCATATCAATGAGTTGCATTGACCACATCCTCATCCCGCAATCTCACCGCTCAAGAATCTCCAAATTTATGACAAAAAGATCAATTTTTCTGACCACCAATTAGTTACGGTACAGTTAACACCAACCCAATCCCAAACACAGGTGTCGCCTTGGAGAAAGCTTCACCCTGAAAATATAAAATTGCCTGAGATATCCGACTGGGTTGAAAACAAGGCTACAAACCCAGAATTCACAACCCCATTCACTTTGGATCCCATTGGAACATGACAAAAATTTCAATAAGGATTTAATTAACAAAACCTGACATATTGCATCACGCAAGTACACCGCAGACATGGCCACAATCAAGCGTACCTTGGCAGAACTAGATTACCTGGAAATAAATACTCTGAGATCTGGCTATAGCCCTAATGGGGACGCAAATGGGCAGAAATTTTTGCCTGACCTAACAACCTCATCTTTGAACACCAACACAGAATCAAAATATTAAACAAAGGTAAGCTCATAAATGAAGGCGAAACCTGTTTGACATACTTTTTCTGCCAATTCCACTCCCGCAGAAACCAGCCCACATGCACACAGGTCCGCAAGACCAACGGCACTGTGGCAACTGACCCTGAGGAGGTCAAGGCGGAAGTACACCGCTACTACACCAAATTATATCGTGAAACACCAATAGATTCACAAAAAATTAAAGAATTTATACAAACTGCTGAGATACAAAGTACACCACCAAATTACAATATACTATCCATTATTACAAAAAGAGCTTTGGGAGACAATTCGCGGTGCACCACGTAGGAAATGCCCAGGGCCTGATGGGATACCCTACGAATTTTACAAAAAATATTTTCAACAAATTGCCCCCCTCCTATTGGCGTCTATGAACCAGAGCTTATTAGAAACACGCTTATTACCAGGAGGCCATGAATCCTACGTTATAACCTTGTATAAAAAGGGTGACAAGTTGGACCTGGCCAACTGGCGCCCAATTGCACTCTCAACACTGACACAAAAATTCTAACAAAAATTTTAGCAGCTAGATTAGGCGCAATTGCATCTGACGTCCTATCACCCAACCAGTTTGGGTTTATATCAGGGCGTTCAATCTGGAACAACATACACCCTGTTGTAAACATTTGCCAATCCAAAGCAACTGGAGCCCTGGTCTTCTTGGATCAGGAAAAGGCGTATGACCGTGTTATCTGCCATACCTAAAATAATGTCTACATGCCTTCAATCTCCCACCAAGATTCATAAAATGGGCGATGCTCCTAACAGAATCTGCAACCATGGCTGTATGCGGCCCTGGATTCCTAACAAACAAGATTAAACCACACAGAGGGCTCAAACAAGGGGATCCCCTCAGCCCACTGCTATACAATTTCAGCTTTGACCCACTCCTCCAAAACTGACTCACGTCTCATGGGAATAACCGCACAAGGACAACCAACAGTCAAGATACTGGCCTTTGCGGATGACTGCATAGCAGGTATAGCAAACAATGAAGATGCCTGACAGCTGGAACGCACGCTAGATGAATACTCCAAGAGAGCAATGCATCGCTCAACAAAAGGAAGACAGAAATCATCTTTTCCAGGCATTTACACAAATAATTGGGACACAACATCAGAACCTCATACCAACACATGAAGAAAAAACCCAATCATTTTACCCTTTGCAACACCTACCACCACCACTCCTGTCTGACACCTTGGAATCTGGCTAGAATCAGGGGGATATGCTAATTAGACAATGGAAAGCAACCTGTTACAATGGGTATCCAAAAGCGTCGCCTCCCTCAAGGGAAGAACCCCAGGATTAACAGGACGAGTTACAGTTGCTAACTCGCTCATCCTCTTAATACTGTGGTACCAGGCCCACGCGATAGCCTTCTCACCTACCTTTATAACCTCAATCCGCGCGCTTATCCAGGGCTGGCTGTGGCCTGGCTCTCACCCTCCTATACGGATGGAAACACTATTTGGCCCACGCTCAAGCGGAGGCATGGGACTAATAGATTTTGAGAGCCACGCCAATCAAATCCTAGGTACCTGGATAAAGGAAATCCTTGTTACAGACCTCCCGCAACAACATTGGTCCAGAGCAGCAAGGACTAACTTTACACAGGCTCTCAAATTAATTAACCCACATAGTCCACCCAGACTACTTTCATACCTTGCCAAGCACCCTACTGCAATGGGTACACATGGAACCTCCCCTCATTTCAAACATATCCTCCAAACTATCTGCCATATGGGATGGACCATAGAGAACATGGGTACTATACAGGGAAGGGGACGACCCAGCCCCTAATTCAAATTAAGAAACCCAGAAAACCACCCCCAGAGGGATATGCTCAACAACCCCAAGCATAGCTAGGATAGAATACTTAGATATGTTGGACATTCCTATGATTTAACCACACAGAAGGCAATGTGGAAAATGACTCACCACCCACTCCTACAGCCAAGGATAAGAGCAAACGCCTGGCGCTGTCTGAGAAGGACCTATAGGACGGCGGACAGTTCCAAATCCCTCCACAAAACATGTGCAGTATGTGGAGGAGAGGGATCCCTACATTACCACCTAGAAACATGCCCCCCCACCAAAGCTATATGGCAGGAAGTCGCACGCCTGCTTAAGATCCAAAACAAACAAGAATTTTTGATATCAAAGAGCTTTTTTGCAATCCAGATTGAGTCACCAATCCCATCTACCCTCCATTCCTTAATAATACCCATTGCAATGTGGAAAATCCACACAATTGCATTAGATGCGTTCAAGGGCACGGTCCCAACCATTCATGGGGTTGTTAACAGATTCCATGTTCACTTACTGGAGCACTTCTCAAATCTGGCTCTATGGATATATGAGACCAAGGCAAAAAGCGCTCATAGAATCATGGTTCCCACTCTGGTTCCTCCCCACAGACCCTTTCCTTCACACCTGTTCCAAAGCAGGGGAAACCCCCTCGGAATAGTGCACCAACCTCCCATACCTGGCAGTCCCGCTGGCAACAGGGGTAACTTGAGTACCCTGGGGTGCCTAATTTTATGTTTGTCAGTTATTTCCTTAGTTTTACATATATCCAGTAATGTCCGTCCCCTGGTCGGCTTACCTCAGTTAAATAAAAAGAAAGAAAAAATTAAAGAATGATATAAGCCAAAAAAGTTATTATGAGAAAATAATAAGAGCGAATATATTTGATTGTTCTTAGTTTTTCGCAAGACAGACATTAAAAGTAGTAACCTCCTACAAGGACAAGGAGAAAGATTAGGAAATCAAGGATGCCAAACCAAGATCCTGAATATAACAATGGGTATTATGCCCTGACCGGGGGAAACTGGATTTCTGGGACTAGCATCATCATGAGTAAATTGACTAGACTGGCACGACAGTGGGTCATTAGGACCACGCTCTGAGGAGGTGGTAGCAAGGAAGAAAAGGAAGAGAACCACATGCTGAAGGTTGTCCTTAGCAGCGCTGAGTGCAGGTTGGCTATAATCCGCTGAAAACTAAAAAAATCGATATGGTCTGGGATGGCATTCTCCTGTCCCAATCCTATATTTTACTGAAAATTTGGCAAGAGGGGGAGGTATTGGGATTTTTGCCCACCTTTCTATCTCCCTAAGTTACCTGCTGGATCAAAGGGGATAAGTCCCACAAGCAAATGAATTGGATATTGGTTGACCTCAATTTTGAGTTAGTAATGTTTGGGAATTTTTTGGGTATTTTGCCAGGTTCAGATCCATTGAGGATCAATCTGGGTGAATGCTTAAGATCTTATTGGGCAGAGTTGCCAATGAAATTGGGGCATCTGGTAATTGATCATTGATTAACTATAGTTGTACCAAATGGGATTGGTCAGGTTTCATCACCAACCAATTGAAAATTTAATTAGCAGTTGTGAGGCGAGTGATGCCGCCTGCAATAGCAAATCAATCAGTTGGGTTGTGACCAGCCATAATGGGTAAAGAGTCCAATTACCTAAGCAGGTCGCTAGATAAATCTTGTTGGCTTGTTGTGATCAGGCATGAAGCATTAGGACACGTTTATAGCTCTTTCCGTTTCAGGTTTCAAGGATGTCTGACAGAGGAATCCCTAAGCCAATGGAGAAGACTCTCACCGGTAGAGACGTTATAGGGAAGTCCAACAGCAATGGCTGCCGTTTTATGGCTGAGGCGCCAATCAAGGAGTTGGGCGCCAAATTCCCTCCATAAAATTCCTAGCATTTAATATTAATAAAAAAGATTCTTCCATTTGGGATATAAGTTCTATTCAACTTCAGTTAACTATTTTTATGGTATACAATAATTGTGAACACTTTTGTGTTCATAAAGAGTAGAGTCGGATATCCTTAGAAGATAAGCAGACCTTAAACATGAATCTCCGCAAACTTAGCATGATGAAAAGAAAGGCTGGGAACCACTGAATCTGAGAGTGGATTAAGTTCAGCCGGACTAGGAAAGAAGTCCCTATAGCTTTAATAATCATTGAATTATTACAGGTCTAGCATTGGACCATATCAGAATTATCTATTCAACTATGGATAATAGTTGTCATATTATCAATCACATATCAATTACTATCAAGCAACGCGAACTGTGCACATACCAATCCTGAGCAGTTAACTTCTGGAAACTATCAGTCTTCAAAAATAAGAAATAGTCCGATTTTAACAGATGGCTTGGTTCTTTGGAATAGCTAAAGAGAGACGATGGCTAGCACTTTCACTTCTTCAGAGTCCAGTATTATGCAATATCCCTTGATAGCTATACCTGTAGAATAATTATATGAAGAAAATAGGCATAAATTTATAAAGGGATAATACCTTTATTGTTATAAGCTTTTTTACGTAGGTTGAGTTGGGGGCCTTGTGATGGGGCACAAGTCTCCTTCATTAAAATCTTTACTTCTCATCCAATATGAGGGTCAAAATGTGACATTTCTTTTGGATCAGTTTTGGAATTTTTGACATCCCATTGTACTAGGACATCCAGATGGCAACCTCTGGTATGGAGACAGAGTCTCATTTCATGATGTTTCATAAAACCTTTTTATTACTTCTTGCCTGGTTAGGGCAAAGGCTCATGCATTGACGATCCATTCATTCTTGTTATCTCGAACCCATTAGAGGACAATTCACCAAATTATCAGTCCAAACCCAAGATGATTTTGGTTGTTCTGGAGTGCAAACGCTGAAATTGCCCCCCTCAAGATCCTGGCAGAGGGGGACATAAGATTGCAGTAACCTATCATTTATGCAGTTGAATACTGTACCTTGAACAACGTCAGTGATGAATTATTCAGAGCAAGCTTTATAGAGTACATGGTAGGGTCCTAATCAGGAAGTATTATACTTGCTCAGCTAAATACCAGGGCGTCAATGATAGAATAACACAAGGTTACTAATGTGGAATAAGGGGAGAGTAAGATGTTTGGCATTTGACTAATTAGTTTTCCTGGAAGTGGTAATGACAATCCCTTGAATTTATAACGCTTGCAACCTAATTATCTTATCAGCTTGCGCTTTAATTGTTAATTAAGCTGTATTTGGCGAGGCAGATTTTAGAAAAAGGGTTGATGCTTCTAGGCTTATTAGGCTCCCTGCTATAAAGTGCCTGAAATGGGGACACTATAATTACACAATGGTAGATGATCCAATAGGCTAGTACAAAAATAACAGGTAGTGATTTCATCACATGGGGTATGTGGCATCCATTTTTTGGATAACAGAGGTTAGGGTGCATTTAGAACACTTGATAACACCATTTATCAAAGAGGATCAAAGGTGCAGTAAGATGTTGGTTAGTATATAACAGGGAGGCTATTTCTTGGATAATTTAGAAAAAAGAAATTTAGCCCGTTGTTTGATAACAGAACTATGAGGCACCCATGTAGGGTGTAAATGAATTGATACAGAAAAAGGCAGTAGCTTTGGTGGTGTCCGAAGGTACTGAGATGTCCTCAACCCAAGTGGTGAGATGGTCAATGGCTAGGATGATATAGCAATAGACATGGAGGCCCATGGATAAGGGCCCTATAACATCCACGCGCACAACACTAAAATCGTGGAGGTGGCAACAACTTTATTCTGGAAAAAAGAGCTTAGCCAATCTTCAGTTCTGCGCGTTAAGCAATAATCTAAAACCTCCTGAATAATCTCAAGCATTGACATCCAGTAGCATTGCTTCTTTAACCACTTGTAAGTTTTCTTGACCGCCCCATGTACCACCTGGGTGTGTCCTTCCAGAATCAATTCAGTTCTTGAGGTGGGTAATAGATAGGTGAGCCACTTCCAGTCAACCTTCTTATACAACATACCATCTTGTATTTGAGTGTCCCAAGCCATTAAGAGTAGCATCTTACTGTTTCTCAGAGACTCCATTCTCCATTATTCCAGACAGCCAATTATCTCATGAAAATGATTTTTTCAGTTAATAACACAGCGAGTGTCAGCATCCTGGATAGCTCATCTGCGTTTTGATGAGTATTGCCCACCTAATGCACTAATGAAAAGTCACAGCTCTGTAGCTGAGGAGCCTACCTGGCCAATTGACTTGCAGGATATCTAATCTTCTGGAGCCACCTAAGAAGCGTGATTGGTGATGATACTGAATTAATTTCCATATAAGTATGTTCGAAAGTTATTGACTGCAAGCAATACTGCTAAAATTCATGTTCAGTAATGCTGTAGCTCGTTTGTCTCTTGTTGAATTACTATAAAATAAGCTATGGGTCAGTTGACTTTTTGTTCATCCAGATGGGCTAGGATAGCCCTACAGCAACATCGCTGGCATCTGTAAACAATACAAATAGTTGGTTAAACTTTAGAAATATTAACACAGGCTGAGAGATGAGCGCATTCATACAAATATTGAAGGCCTAATTCTGTTCAGGGTTCCACTTCTAGGTACATTCTTGTTTAGCAAAAAACACCAAAGGCTAAGACAGGGCAGAGATCTGAATTATAAACTTACTGTAATATCTCATCTTTTTTAAAAACACAAGACTGTCTAAAAGGCTTTGGGGTGGTCTTATTTTCACTATGGCGGCAATCTTGTCTGGTAAAGGATGAATCCCTTTTTTAGTGACCTTGTGCATGAAAAACTCCATCTTGTGTTATAAGATGGAGCATTTGGAGTGTTTTAGCTTTTAGGAAGCTCCTTGGAGGCAATTAAAACTTGATAAAGACGATCTAAAAGGCAGTTGAAGGTCTTGGAGAAGATGATGATATTGTTAAGGTAGACTAGGACGCAAGACATCTTTAAAAAACCTAGGAGCCCATACAAAGATTTCTGGAAGTTATATCAGGGGCGTTACAGAGCCCCTGCGGCATTTAATTTGGTTCAAGCAGCCTTCAGTCTGAGATAAGCATGAAATAGGCTTGATCCTTGGGAGTCAACTCGATCTGCCAGTACCCACTGGAAAGATCCATTGCGGAAAATTTTGGGCCCAACTAAGATCCAGAGGAATTCATCAATCTGTGGAAGAGGGTAGCTATCTTTTCGCGTTACTATTTTAGGATTATAATAATCTATAACAACATGATGACTCCCATCTTTTTTCTGAACAAGCAGGAGAGGGGATGCCCAAGGACTTCAGGAGGGTATCAATAACCCTGATGTTAAAAGCTCCTTTGAGTTCAGTTGATACCTGAGCCTCTTTTACCTTGCATTTTTAATAGGGATTGAGCGTAATGGTTGGGTGTACCCCATTTCCAAATTATGCACAACCCATTTTATCTTGCCAAAGTCATACATAGACGTGGAGAAAAGGTCCTAGTATTCCTCTAAGAGCTCATCAACCTTCCTTCTTTGTTTTGGGGTAAGATCTTCCCTTATATAGGTGGTAACTAGGGCTATGGTGGGAGCGTCTTCTAACCCAAAGTCTCTGAGATTTTCAAATCTATAAGCACAGCTTATGTCAATGATTGGTATTAAACGTAGGTAGGCTATTAGCGTATTAGGCCCATGGTTTGGACCTTCAGAGTTAGGTTAGCCAGTAGCACAGAAATGAAGCCAGCATATGTGGGGCCAAGAATACCTGGGAAGGTTAAGACTTCCTGCACAGATGGATTTTATGCCCTGCAATTTCAAAGGTTCTCAGGCGTTATGTTCACATGAATCTGGGTATCCACTATAATCTGCAACCCTGGAGGAATTACCTTAGGTTCAGGTGGATATACAGGCATCACTTGGTCCCATCCACTATGAAAAGGGGGTAGTTTTACTCTTGCCCCTCGGACGTGATAATTGAGTCAGTCAATCCAGTTCTCAGTCTCCAGAAAACAACTCTGTGCCTTCACGCGTTCCTTGCCATCCTTGAATGTCTCAAATGCTAAGTGTATGAGGGTACTGAGAAAGGATAAAAATCCTTCTGCATAATGGATAATGGAATCATACTTTCAGAGGAATTGGGTGCACAGCAATAGGTCATAGCTAGGGGTTGTCCAGATCTATGGCCGCAGCGTTTAATGTAATGGTCACAAAATGGAGGTGGAATGCGGAATAGGCTCCTAAGGAGCGGGTACATCGAGGCAAGGTGGTACCATACTTGATGTAAAGGGGAATATTAGACACAATTGAAATTTTTTAACTAATTTAGACGATATTACACTTACTGGAGAACCGCTAGCTATTATGGAGAGCACAGTAATTTTGTGAACTTAGTAGAAGCTAGATAACCATCATTGAGGTTGAAGGATGAGATACATTAATGATTTTTCATAGGAGTAGGAAGAATCAAGTAGTTTATTATCAATAAGGTTCAACTTATGGTTCCAGGGTTCTCCAATAGTAACCTCAGTGGGGCAACGGTCTTGATTAGAGGTATAATGGAGGAGAAGTCAGAATGAATAGCCTCTGTCTTCATGCTGACATAGCTTTTTCTGACAGTTGTGTTTCGCATCTTCTGCTTGACTTTATAGCACTCTTCCTTAGTGTGTCAGCGGACTTTACAATAAGAGCAAGTGGGAACCTCATTATTCTTAGCCTCTAGCGCATGCACTCTGAGTCTATATGAAGCCTGAACCATAGAACGGTACTTTTTCAGAATGGATGAAAGAATCTCGTTGAGCTCTTATTTGATGTCATTAATGCCTGAAGGTTCATTTGAATTCTACCATATAAAGTTGAACTTTAAGTCAAACTGTAAGACAAGAAAGGATGGCGTTGATACCATAACTAGAGTGATACTATTAGCTGTAATTAGTGGCTGTGCATTAGCATAAAAACAATGTAAAAGTCAGAGGGACTTTGCCTTTGTTGAGGTGAGTAGCTATTAAAGCTTGTTTTTAGTTTTGAGAGGATCTGATCAGAACTAAATTCTTGTATGAGCACGATCTTGACTTAGCCCAGGCCCAAAATTCCTAAAGGTACAAGGTCATACTCTCTGAGCTTCCCCAAATAGCCAAGAATGGATATGATTGACCTTTTGACGATTGGTTGCCACTTCCATAGAACTTTCATAGGCGTTTAAGAAGGACGCAATGCTTTCTAGGACTAAAATGGATTGTTCTTTAGCTGAGTTAAAAGCTGATCCAATTGGCACTAGAGGGCATGTATTCAAGTATTGATAACCAACTAGATTTGGTAAACTCCAACTTTCATATGCACAAGGGCCTCTGGTTGATTAGTCATCAGATCTTCTCTAAATTATCCTGCAACTCGTTCTAGCCTTAGTTAAGCGTGTAGCATTGGCTTTCTGATTAAGGTGGAATTCAATTCCAAGATTTTGGATCACAGAAACTGAAACTAGAATCAAGATTCGTGAATTTGTGTTTCATCCCATCAAGGCATTTTTCATTAAATTTTATGAACTCTCTGACATTCTCCAATTCGAAGTTGAGGGTGCCTAAGATAATTGCAGGGCTGATGGGGTTTCATTAAGGCAAACTCCATATCTTCAAGCAATGTTTTCAATTTTCTGCCGAAGGTCTTCTAGCTTTCTTTAGCATTTCGCCAAGTCAGGAGTCTTCAGGAATTTCATCCAGAGGAGCAGTTGTCCCAGGAGGGCCAGGGGTCCCTCTGGATCCAGGCCGCCCTTCAGCCCCGCAAAGACATGGGCTCCTTGGGCCCCTTAATGACTTTGTCTCTTTGGTGTTGGACTGATCAAGCAGGGCCTCTACATGGCCCAATTAATGGCTAAAATGGACTTTAAGTTTTGGCTTTGACTGGCAACCTCTGACGTGGAATTTTGAACATATACATGTACCTCAGAGACTAAATCCTGCAGTCTCTGAGTAAGATGGGTATCCATATATCCATCAATTCTAGTGTCTGGCAAGGCGATTTGGTCTCTGGAATGGTTAATAAGGCGGTGGTTGTACTTGATAGCTTGCCAATTGTTGCAGGCATATGCGGAGAAAACTTTGTAGAATTTTATTAGATTGGTCTTAGGGATTTACACTAATCCTAGCTAGCATAATATTTCTTGGTAATCTAAACCCACCAATTGGTGTAGGTGGTGAAGAGCTGGATACACAGACTGCTGTAGGTAAGGGCTCTGCTCCTAAAACAAACTCTTTATTAGCTATGTCAGCCAAATTGTAGAGCCTTCACATGTAGGAAGGAACTGCAGAAGCTTGCAAATGACCAAAGTGGGTTCCAGTGGAGTAGACCCATCAAGGAGCTGCTGAATCATATCAGCTAGGCTGTCAGTTTGTAGATATACCTGACTAGGGCTCAGCATGGGTGAGTTGAACTCAAAGATAGCCTAGAATTTAAGCTCTTAGGTTGGACTGAGTGTAGCTCAAGTTGTGAGTATTCACCCAAAGATTAATGCTTCTCTCCCATTGGAAGGAGGGGATCCGTTTATATCTTTCTCTTTTGTATGTAAAGATTGACATTTTCACCGGTTACAGATCAAAATGACCCTGTAGTAAGCATCAGGCTTCAGCTTTTCATAAGTAAAAACCGAAAGTTAAGAAGGCTGGGTGCCTGGAGCTGTGGGACTGGAAGCTGAGAATGATATTTGTAATGGCTTGTTTCTTTGTAGTGGCTAAGGATAAGCGATAGAGTAGCACTTTCATTTCTTTAGGGTCCAGTATTTTGCACTACTGGGCTATATAACTTGTTATTTAGCTATACAAAGAAAATAGGGATAAATTTGTTAAGAAGATAAGATGATCTTTATTGTTAAAAGCTTTTGATTTTATAAGATGATCAGGGCCTTAGGACGGATGGGGCTCTCAAGTCTCATTCATTTAGGCTTATACTTCTCATCAAATACTAGGGTCAAGATGTGACCTTTCTGTTAGATTGGCTTTGGGATTCTCAACCTTCCATTGTACTTGGGCGTCCAGATGACAACTGCTGGCTTTGATACAGAGTATCATATTATCAAGATTTCCAAATACATTTTAATACTTCTTGCTCAGTTAGGGGCAAAGGCTCATTTGTTGACAATCCAATTGATCCTAAAGCTCGAACCAAATGGAGGAATATTGACTGTTTTATTGGCCTGATCCTGAGATAATTTGGGCCATTCTTGACTATGAATGCTGATAGTCAATATTATTAAAAACACTCAGTTAATGAAGAACATGAATTATATTGCCTTCCAGGAATCCTTGGTCCTTTTCAGTTTTGATTGTCAAAAAGGACGTTTCTAACTATGTGGTAATAGACTATCAGAGGTTTAATAGTATTACCAAAAAATCTATCCTTTACCACAGATTAATGACGTGCTAGACTTCTTGGGTGGCGTGCAATATTTTTAGGCATAGATTTAATTTATGGCTAATGGTAGATAGAGCTGCCAAAAGAGGAACAGAAAGAATGCGTTATGATTATGGGTTAGGACCTATACCAACCTACTAGAATGCCGCAGGGGCTGTGCAATGCCCTCATAACCTTTCAGCAGGCTATGGATAGTATCCTCAGTAATAAAAGATATCCTGTGTTCTTGTGTATTTGGATGATATCAACGTTTTCTCTAGAACGTTTACTGAACATATGTACCATTTAAATAAGTTTTCTGTCATATTGGCAAGGATGAATTGAAGATTAGCCACATAAGCGTAACCTTTTCTGTGAGCATATGGGATATATGGAGTTTGTCATTGATGAACATGGCTTGCGGCCCCAGCTGACAAAGGTTTAAGCTATTGAATGCATGGCGCGACTGAGTAGCAAGCATGATAATTTTGTGTTTCTGGGAATGATCAGCTATTACATCCAGTTTGTAGAAAACTTTAGTAAGATAGTGTACTGCTATATCACATTTCATAAAAATAGTGCACCCTTTAAGAAAACAGGTAACTGTCAGTTAGCCTTAGATACATCAAAGCTCTACCTCACCCAAGCGACATTATTGATGTACCCTATTTGAAAATTATTTTTTATTCTGATGCTTCTCTTATCACCGTCATGAAGGTGTTATCTCAACTTGATTCTGATGAATTGAGCATCCCATGGCTTATTTTATCTAGATCCTGGACGTTCATGAACAGAACTATATGGTAACTGAGAAGGAGTGTCTGGTGATCATTTACACGTGTAAATAAACTCAGGTTTACATTCATGGAGAACATTTTACATAGTAATTGATCATGACTTTCTTCTTTGGCTACATAATTTAAAGAAACTGAAAGAGCATTTGGCTAGATGGGCTTTGAAATTACAAGCATACAATTTAGAAATTCAGCACCAACTCAGTGATAAGCATGAAAGCTCTGACAGAGTATTTGAACTTCCTAATTTGGCTTTGGTGGCTAATGTGACTGATAGTTATTTAATAAGTTGCTGACTTAAAAATTATGACAATTATCCTATAGAAGTTTAGCTTTGTTTATAAAATTTAGGGATTAACGAAGTTGTCTAAAAAGGAAAGCTTTATAAAGTACTACACAATCAGCATTTTTGGATATCTTAACCAATGGAGTAAATCAATATTATTGGGGCCCCAAAGGTGATGGAGAATGGTGGTTAAGAAAACGATGGAGTTATTTAAAACAGCACCACAAAAGGGAATCTATGGATTTTAATATTTTAAAAGCTCTCTGCTGTTGTAAAGATATGTCAGGTGGATGAGCCCTACCGGAAAAGCCACCCCCTATAAGCTGGTTAAACTTAACTTTGCTTGGCATACCATTTCTATTGAAATTTTGCGGGCCCTCTGGACAATAAGTTGGGGTGATTTAGATATATAAATGTAGCCATTAATAAACTCACCAAGTGGGTGGAGGACAAAGCAATCTTGGACTTAGGCACCACGATATTCAAAGTCATTTTAGAAGATATTATATGTTGGCAAGGCGCCCACAATTTTTGTTTATGGATAATGAGACTAGCTTTACATTACAGACAATTAGAAGCCTAATGTCTTAATGGGTATATGCAGGGTACCGTCTACGCCCTATCACATGAGATCAATGGCATTGTGGAACAAGTAGATGTCACCCTTATTGGATTTTTATGTAATATAATAATTCATGACAAAGGCATCCAGCTGAAAAATTATCTTGCTTTTAGCTATTTTTGCTTATAATAACTCCTACCATTCAGCCACAAAGCATTCCTTGTTTGCTTTGCTCCAAGGAAGCAACTAACACTTCCACCAATTTTTATTATTGTGTCAGTCAAGAAATAATGACTCCTACAAAATATCTGGAAACGCTGGTGTAGACTTTAATTAAGCTAAAAAGCGCTGTTTAGTAATGCGCTGGCCCAGAAAAAGATCTTGTGAATGTGATAACGCATATCAGCGGCCTTTACTCCACTTTACTGTATATGAACTCTTATTGTGGTATATATATTTTAGATTTTAAAGAACTATCAAGAAGGAGCATTTATGAAGAGACTTTTGAAATCATTGAGAAGACATCCAAGGATGCCTAGATCTGAAGGATCCAGTTAAAAATCACATATTTGCTGGTTTCACACAAAGTCCTGTAGAAATATCAGCGGAGCTCTGGGCTAATAGCTTTAAGTTTTTACCAAATTAGCTGATCCCCTCACATCTTTGCTCCCAAATGTTTAGTCAAGTGGGGGAAGTGTTGTAGTATGTTTTACCAAGTATTGAATGGCTGACTGGACCTAAATCGTTGATTAGATTTGATTGAGAAATACTAATAATAGGTTACCATCATTTATTATATCTTATGCCAATTTGTATCAATGATTAAGGACCAAAAGTATTCTTTATACATATAAAATTTAGGAGTTGCAGCCTGACAGTTCCACTTATATTTTTTTTTGACTTGATGACATGGAATTGGGAGCTTTTTTGTCACGTCTAAATAGTTCTAATGTCAATTGAGTTACAATCAAATTAATTACTAATTAGTATTACAAACTGCCTTAGTATGTGCTAACATAGCTCAAAAGGAGCAATGGTTTAGCTATTTTCAGATGCGTCAGAGGAAATGCTGTCTTGAAGTATCTGTGTCATTGAAACAATGACCATGAGGCTGAGATTGGTTACTGCAGAACACCCAATGTATTGTAGACCCTCTGAAAGCTTGCATCGCAAACTGCTGGTTACATGGTGGTGCAAGTTGGGGTGTCATGGGTGAAGATGTGGGTAACATCAAGCCCTATAAATTCTCTAATTTTTTAAAAAGAGGAAACATTTTTAGTCTAATAAACTTTTATAGTTTGATATATAAGCTTTTTGTAATTAATACTTTTCAGTTTTATGTTGTCAAGGAATTACTTTGTGATCAGGAAGATCATAGCAGGAAGCCATTGTACAAGTAAACGACAAGAGAATACATCCTCAAAGTCCTATATTTAAGGAGTTTATATCTTAATAACCATCATTATCTGGTCTTTTGTCCTCACGCAAAAGGTGCTCGTAACTCCAACTTTAATCCAGATAAAGAACCAGACCATCTGAAGTAGGCCAATATTTCAACAGTGGCGCTCATGGTTAAATAGCAGATGGTGACATAACGAGCAGGGGAACAACCCCAACCAAATTTAATTATTTAGAACATCTACTGAGCCTAATGGGAACAATGAGAAGACTGTGTTTCAGACTAACTGGAACGATGTGCCCATTATCTCCTATCCTGGCAAGCTTTTTCTCATGAGGAGCTTAGACGTTTTAAACATTGGCTATTAAGAGGGTATTAAATGGGAAAAGGGCCCGCAGGCAACAGAAACAATCCCTTCTATCATCATCAACAACAAGATGTGTTGTGGGAGAGGTACCTAGCTCACCGCCAATTGAATGCACCTCAAATCTGAAACAATTAAACTAGGATAGAGAACATCGCGCAATAAACAATCATATTTGTCCACCCTACTTTAGAAGACCGCAAATGACTATCACCTGCCATCTCATGGCCATGACTGAGTTGGTCATTTTTTTATGCAATTCCATCCAGGCGGCCCAAATATTGAATGAGCGATTGGAAGCTAACTTTGCTGAGGTCCACTTCAGCTTGGAGGCGAGTTAAACTTAACCACTTAGGCTAACAATTGAGTTTTGGAATTAGTGCAAGATCTAAATGACAGTTATGTATTGTATTCAAAAACTAGCTTAAAGGAAAGAGGAGTCACAGAAGCTTGGGTCAACATAATAACCTAAACCTATATTAGTGCTTTAGACTTCATGAGACTTAGCCATGAAGGCCAAGAGGCACAACTAAACAATAACGATGAATTCCATAATCAGTATCAATGACTAAGCACAAATTTTGCAGATGAAAGATGATTTCACAGAGTAAATCCACTACGGAGCACAAAAGTTGAAGATCAACAGACAGAGAATTAAAAATTTAGGACTCCGTCAATCAATTGAAGAACCATATTAATAATCTCAATGAGGATATTATCTTCATCACCAAGTCAAACAATACTCTCCATGGGAAATTGAACATTTGCAATAAATCAAATAAGGAAAAAAATCAAGTGATTTCCGTCCTGAAATTACAAACAACTAGCTTAAAATGAGGAAATCGCAAATTTGAAATTAAAAAATCAAAATTATTTGACTGAAAAAATAAAATCAATTTATAGAATTAGAGATTTGGACAATGGTTGATACTAGTGCACCACGAATGATTTAATGGAGATTCTTCTGAATGCTATCAGGATGAAGTATCATAAGTAGCTACTGAAAATGATGCTGGGCTAAGTCAACAGATGCCTAATAATATGGTTACTTTGGCCAGCCCAAGTACCTCTAACCGTGGTGCAGCGCCTCAACACCCTGAGACACCTGGTTCAAGCCAACAATAAAGTAATCTTGATCATCATGTGCGAGAGCATGCTAATCATAAACCTTCAAACCTACCTTCTTTTGATAAGAGCAGCAGAGTGGTTACGTTCAGCAAAAGATTTGAAAAGATATGTATGGGGCCAGTGATTGCAACAAAGCAGCTATTATTTTCAATTAATTGGATGAATAGAATATCAAACTAATTATGCCACACTTTGATAGAAACCCAACCTATGCTGAAGTCAATGAGGCCGCACTTTACAAATTTGGTGGTTTAGAAAAAATGTTGAGCAGAAATTCAAATTCATGAATAAGGGCTATAAGAAAGATAACAATTGATAAATTTGAGGATCAATTCTATTGCAAAGCTTAAGTTATTCTAGGAGCAAAGGCCATGATCAACTTTGATGCCAAGATTGCATTGCAACATGCAGTACAACCTACTAGAATTTGAAAACACCTTATTGCCTGCCTTTGTGCAAAAGCTCATGATGTCCAAATTGGCCAATTATATATGCAGATGCTTTAAAAATCTATAAACTCTCATTACGGAATACAGATCAGAACCTACAGCACCTGAAGGAAACCCCTTCAAAAACAACAAGAAGACTTGAAGTGATTTACACGATAAAACTGAGAAAACTGAAAACATGAAGGCACTACATCCACAAAGTAAAAAATACTTGCGACAATTGCAATTGCAAAGGGCACAATGCCTTCAGATGCTGTCAATGTAGCATCAGTTTAATCCTTCCAGACAACTTGCAGAAGGAGGGAAAAAACAAACACAATAGAAGAGGGACGCTCTATTGTTCCAGAAACATGAATCCCACCTGATTAGAAAATAGTTTTCCTGAATAAAGCCCTTATTACCAATTTGATGAACCATGTTATATTAAATAATGAAGTCTCCACAGTTTTTAAATGTAGTGACCCACTCTCAGAAAAATTGTCACACCTGAAGCCTCTGAAGTAGTCACTAAGCTGTATGTGAAGAAAATAAACAAGAATACCCCAGCTGAAGGGCCAAGTATTACAGCATATACCCCAAGTTTGGGGGGGGTGAACATAGCTATGCCTATTGACACATTCATCAATAAATCTCCTAGCATTGGAAACACTCTGAAGAAAACTTTTAATTCTTTGTATTTTTCTCATATCCACTTAGTAAATTCTATTGATTCTTCTTACTCTGAGTGCACTTACGTTGAAGTACTTGTCAACAAAATCAAAGTCATAGCTATTGTCAACAGTAGAGCACCCATGAATATAGTCTCCACTAAGATGGTCAAGGAGCTAAAAATCGCTCCTGACATTGACCACCATCGAGAATACATGATAGCGGGCCTCAATAGCACTAAGAGCGAAGTGACTAAAAAGCCCTTTCACTGCAAATTTTGTGCTCTGGTAGTAGCTGCTCCATGATAGTAATCCCCAACGCAACTAAAATATATTAATTGGAATTAGTTTTAAGGACCTTTGGAATTTCATACAATTCTAAATAAAATACCTTTCTGATATTGAGCCAAACACTTCCTATTTGCTAATGTCATGATAATATGAAGCCCACCAGCCATAACTGAAACTTTATAAATATATCTTATGCTGATGGGATACAATTAGTTGGATACACTTAATGAGGAAATTGAAGCCAACCAATGATGACTGCCATAAATGAAAATTGAGGAATACCATCAAGAGTGAATAAGGACGTGACAAATAGCTCTAGGCCACCAACTGGTCATGCATACTGGGACTACGATGGACTTTTCTCAAGGATTATATGAAGAGGTTATACCTCCTTGTGATCATTTTTGGGCGGAATCCAGTGTAGCTCCTGGAACACTGATACTTGGGCATGGCGAAATCAACGTTATATTAGTGAATTTTAACCAACTGAGAGATCAAGGTCAAAAGATATCTTGTGGTCGCCTTTGTATATCAGGTTCAAAAGGACAAATTAAAATTGGCTGTCAGATTTTTTAATTTATCTGAGTTCAGTTTTCCTAACTGATGGCATTGGGGCGCATGCTGTAATTCGCTAAGAACCATTTATTGGATCTTTGGAGCAACAGTAGGATGAATTCCTGAAATTGTTATAACGATACTCCAATCTTCAACAAAGATGACCAGGAACTAGGTTGCGCGAAAGGAGTATAACGGATCATTAATAATGGAGACAATTGCCTATTAAAATGAGGCTGATTTGGCGTTACTGAGCTAGTGACAAATTAGTCAGGTAAGAGTTAGTCAAGTTACTGAAAAGCGGAATGATTGTGCCCTTAAAAAGCCTGTGGGCTGGCCTGATTATAATTGTGAATAAAAAGTCGGCAGCAATCACTTTGTAATCAATTATCATCACCTTAATGCCATTACATAGAAAGATTTGTACCCATTGCCCAGAATTAAAAATGCTTTAGATTAACTGGAAGGAACAAAGAACTTTACTAATATAGATCTTATCTTGTATACTGGCAAGTTTAAGCTTTCTAGAGAGGAGCAGAAGAAGTGCACAATTATTGTGGCGCAAGGTCTATTCCAGACAACGCGCATGCCAGAAGGGCTGTGCAATGTGCCAGCATCTTTCAGTATGCAATGGATACCATTTTGGGTATTTTAGAAATCTTATGTACTGATGCACCTGGATGATGTTAATGTCTTCTTGCAAACATTTTATGAACACCTGAAGCACCTTGAACAAGTGTTCAAACAACTGTTGAAAGCCAATCTTAAGATAGATTCTTTGAATGCCAATTCCTCAAAGAACAGCTGGAATATCTCAGATTCATCATTGATCATGAAGGCGTGCAGTCTCAACCTCAGAAGATGTACAGCGAAGAATTTTCCTGAAGCCTACTAAACGGATAAATATTATTACTCAGGCTCACAAGGCTGTCATACAGAGAAGCGTTTTTCTAAAATGATGGAATTAATTTGGTCTAATTACTACTGGGATTCCATGTGATTCAATATTCAAGATGTAATTGAATTATACCAATCCTGTCAAAACGCAAATCCAATAAAGTTAGATGTGAATACCAATTAATCAAACCCAACTGGGCCTGGCATACTTTAACAATTGGAGTTGTCAGTCCCTTTCCCATGAGTAGCCTGGCCAACAAATAGATCATTGTTACTATTGACCATCTGAATAAATGGTTGGAAGAGAAGGATATATGAGATGTCAGGGACTTGAAGACTGCAAAGCTCATCATAAATTGTATCATCTACGAGCAATGAGTTACCTCAGAAGATTCTGATGGATAACAGAATGAATTTTTCTGCACAGATGGTGCAACGCTTGAATGAGTTGATGTCTATCGAAGAACTGCTGTCAACACCATACTATCCTGAGGCTAATGGTGTGACAGAACGAGTGAACAGCACCTTAGTCAGCATATTGCTCAAAAATGCAGTTGCGGTGCCTTACAATGGGCTACATTCATTAGCGCTAAATTGTTTATGTACAACATTGGACATTATAGCAGCACAAGACACTCTCCGTTTTAAACTTTTGTATGGTAAATGGCCAGCTCTACCCCTGGTAAAATATTTGCACTCAATTTGATAGAGAAGTTAGCTTTACAAGCTATGTTGATCCACTGGCGAAGACCTTAGTCAAGTTGCAGTCTGAGGTTTATCAGAACGTGATTATCCAAAAACCAAGTCTGAAGAGTTTTGATGACTCTACTTGATCTTCTGTGTCCAAGTTCTAGAAAGGATACTTGGTAGTATATTGTGACACTCATACCCCTGGCCGCGCTCACAAGTTGGCCTCATTTTGTAAAGGTCTTTTCATATTTTGATAAATCGTCTGAAGACATATACACCATCATGAATCAAGGCAATTGGGTTGTGAATCAAGTACAAACTAAGGTTTTCGTCCACACCAAAAGGAATAAAAATTAAGAAAAATAACAAATAATAAAAAAAGGAAAATAAAAAATAGAAGAAAGATTTAAGAAAAATTATATAATGAAAGTAATATATATAACATGAATTTTAAACATAAAAAACATTAACAACTAAGGAATAAGCAAGTTTAATTTTAATTTTTGTATGCTCTATCGTCATTGGAGCTGAATACCCCTTATTTGGGAGTGGTAGGAGAGTAAGATTGCACGGGTGTAGACTGAAGAAGAGTGACTGGGGGAAATGTAAACCTCATATAAGTCCTGACTGTCAAGACCTTTTGGAGATATGATAAACCTAAGAAGACTTGGCACCAGGCGCGCTGGCCTAGATGACTTAGGAAGGACCATTGAACTAAGGGAAGCGGCCATTGAAATAGATTTTGGAACAGGCGAGAAAGGTTACACTTGGAGGAGAAAGCCTCAGAAAGAAAGATACAATTGGTGAGAAGGCTTTTTGGGCAAATGATACACCGGGGAAGAAACACTTTTGCTCAAAACTTTCGCATGTGAGCTTCGTCTAAGACTCTGTACATGTTGAGCACAGTCTCTGTGGGAAAGGATGCTGGAAGTAAGCAAACAAATACTTCAAGTAGAGCCATCATGGAATATATCTTTCAGGAAGCTCTTTTGACAAGATTTTGCAAAGAGTGCAATAGATCAGGAAGGATATGTCAAATTTTTTGAGCACGATTATTTATGATAAATGGCACGTTTAAATCAGTGTGAGCTGTCATTAGAGCGCACCAGAGCCTTGTAACATAGTTAGAAAAGAGTAGAGCCTGGTTTTCTACTCACAGATCGAATGTAGCAACCCCAGGATTGGATGCAAGTGCAGAGGACATGTAGGCTTCCATGATTTCTGACATTGAATCAACAGCAAAATCTGAAATAGCCATACAACCCTCGCAAAAGGGAAAAAATAATGATAGAGGATGGGAAGACTTGAAGCACTAAAAAAAGAAATAAGGAAGAAGGTCACTGTCTGATGAGAATTGATACCAAAAAAATATTTGTTTGTTTAGAGAGCCTTGAGGCATAAAGATTTATTGGGGCAGTCAAATAAGGATTGCATCTAATCCATTGTGACGTCCATTGGAAGAACTCAAGACCAAGGGGACTGACTCAGGTTTGCTGAGTTCTGACGGAGTCAAAGCTGGCCTGGAGGACAAACCTTCAATAACCATCAAAGCATAACTAGTTAAACTAACCTGAGAAAATGAAGGCCAAACGCCTTAATTGACCATAGCGCGCTGCATGGAGGAACTGATCCTTAGTAAGACACATCCATTCCTGGGCAGAAAAGCCAATGAGTAGCGATCATACTTAGAGGATTTCAAAAAAATTAACATTGTGATCAAGAAGAAAATATACCCTCTGCTCATATCCAGCCAAGGCGGGGTAAGTGTTGTATGGTTGACTGGACCTGAATCATTAAGTAATTTGATAGGAGAAATAATACTAGCTTACGTCTAATTTTTTTACCTTATGTCAAACATATTAGTGATTAATGACCAAAAGTATTCTAGGTACATATAAAACTTAGGAGTTGTAGCCTGAAAGTTCCACTTAGAACTTTTTTGACTTGAGGACACAGTATTGGAAGCTTTTTTAGTCAGGTTTAAATAGTTTTGATGTCAATTGAGTTACAATCAAATTAATCACTAATTAATGGTACAAACTGCCTTGGTATCTGTTACCATTGCTTGAGAGGAGTAATGAATTAGCTGTTGTCAGATGAGTCAGAGGAATTGCTGTTTTGAAGTAATTGTGTCATTGAAACAATGACCATGGGGCTGATATTGGTTACTGCAGGACGCCTAATGTATTATAGACCCTCTGAAAGCTTGCACCGTGGAACTCAGTTTAAGTGGTGGTGCAAGTTAGGGGTGTCATGGGTGAAAATGTAGGTAACATTGAACCCTATAAGTCTTTTCTAATTTTAAAGACTAAAAACACTCTTTTGGTCCAATAACCTTTTGATAGATTAAGTATACAAGCTTTTTTTGTAACTAATACTTTTAAGTTGTATAAATCTGGGAAATTACTTGTGATCAAGAAGACCATGGAAGGTCGCCGTTGTAAAGTAAATGACTGGAGAATAAAGCCTCAAAATCTTATCTTTAAGGAGTTTATATCTTAATAAATATCACCATCTGGTCTTTTGCACTCATACAATAGACGCATTTAATTCCAACTTTAATCCTGACGAGGAACCAGACCATCTTTAAGTAGGCCAAAATTCCAACAGCAACCATCTGGGTCTTATCTCTCATAATAATTTTTTTATCTATATTACTATATAGTAGATAGTTGGATTATATGAGTCATAGTAGATAGTTCACCCGCGCCCCATGCTTTTATAAGTAGTGGCATACCATAACAATCTACTATTTTTCACATCCCCTAAGTGCTCACTGGTGCAATTCCAATCCCCTCAATTTAAGGCCATTATTACCATGGACTCAAATGGTTATCACTCCAAAACTATTTTAGTGTACTATTATAAGTTCCCCCATGCCAGCATAAAATTATTGGTAATAGGGTCCTATAATTGTTATGGGCATCCGCTAGTAATTTGAATACATCTGGCACAATACATCTTTATGGTAATTCCTCAAGCCTTAGATTTTTACTTTCCACCCAAATTAAATATTATAATATTAGTCTGCATCCTTGGGTGCTGATTAGTAACCATGGAAAGAAATAATAATAACTCTGGTAGATGTAAGACCCTTGGGCGTGGTTGCCAGGTTGAAGGGGTCTTTTTTCCTGAATAAGCTGAGTAAGCCAATATAGAAAGAAAACAGTAAGTGAACTTTGAGTTACTAGAAGTATTTGATACTACATTATGCTCTCCTGTTTTTATTGAATAAAAACCCCAATTTGTATATTTAGGTTTTTGTTAGTTTTAAGTCAAGGTTACTGTCTTCATATAGTACCTAGTATTTGGTGTGTGCTTAACCTGTGAGCTGAAAATATGGCACCAATTCTCTGATTGATTAAAATTCTTATTTTGAGGATGTGATATATAATGGGAACTCTAAATATGAGGAGACCTTATTATGGTTAGAGTCACACTGCCATTTCAGTTACAGGATTTTCAAGAATCATCCTCTGTCAGCTTGCCGACTGACATTTTTATACCATTATCATCTTTCCAAAAAACCCTAAGGGTTTCATAAGAGTCTTATTGTTGATCCAGCGCAGTTTTTCTCTCTGGAAATTGTCTGGGTTACCTGACCAAATACCTTATTAGTTTTATTTTTGTGAAAGAATTTAATTGGTCATAAATTGGGACTAATATTCATGACCTGGCCAGACACAATAGGCGTATATAATTAATGTCATAGTAGATATAATGACTAGGAGTATCAATTACCATATTAAACTATTATTTGTTTATAAATGAGCGGGTTCATATGGCTTTGAAATATTATAATTAAGACATTTTCCAAAAAGCGGTTGAACCACTCATCTTTAATATTATAAATTTTTTAGGTTGCCACTTTTAGTTTTATATGCCTCATTGATAATATATAAACTAGTAGGCTTATGCTTTGTAAGATAAACGTCTGGTGGTAACAACATAGGATTATTGCTCAGTCAAACCAATAATATAATTTAATAGAAATATATTAGCTGGCACTTGAGCATATGCCACAAAATAAATTAATGATAATCAAAACAAATTTTTCTAAACTGATCTTGGATAGGTATTAATAAAATAAAAACGCAAATTTGTAATGTGCCATCATCACACTCCTACATCTACTCTTAACTCCAAATTAAGTGCGTTATTCTTCAATTGAATGTTATATTCCCTTGTACTTTAAATTGACCCATTATCTACTTTTAAAATTTTTATCTAGGGTATAAATTGCTATTAAATTAAGAGTTCTATTGGGACCTCTCCTTGAGGCTAACTTTTATTATACCTGTCATTTTAAAGCAAAAGGACTGAGAAACTTTGGCGTTCAAATTTAAAGGATATTTTCAACACACTAAGCCTATTGCAATATTAATATTATGCTTTTCAGGTAACAAACACTAGTAAGCAGCACTCAAACAAAAATCTAATACTTGGTCTACATCTATTAAGAGTTTGTAATTTACTCCAATGAGCTTTGTCCTGGTTGAAGCATGTGCATACTACTCTAGGATTGTCTCATGAAATTTTTGATTAGGATTTGAGTTTCATGGTCTTATTGGGCTGAAGTGAAAGCCAATATCAATGTAGTTATTTTAAATAATTTAAGAATGGAGGCAATGAATATAAAGCCCTTATAAACTTCTTGGAAGTATGTAAAGTGACCTACTTCTAGTAATCAACTGGGATATGCCACCAATGCAGTTTAACTGCGTGAGGAAGTGTTAAAACATGAAAAGTTTTTTGCTTTTATATTCATCCCAGCGTTACTTATTTCTTAATTAAGGCTGCCTCTTTATTATCAACTATTGGAAAGTAGGTATAATAGGATTTGACATGCACCATCTAACCTCTTTGTGCGTTTGTGTTTGGTGCAGTAATAGCAGGCAAGGAGCTAATAGAAGGATTATAATCCTATTTTCATCTGCAAAAAATGGTTTTAGATTGGGTAAATTACAATTTACTTTAGGTTGAATGCAGGTACCCTCTGATGGCTGATATGGTTGCAGATATATATTATAAACAAGATAGGAGTCTTCCTGACTTCCTTTGAGATTATCACATTTTTGACTCAGGTTAATTACAGTCAATTTTGTGGGATATAAAGCTATAATTCCCGCCTATTTTAATTAAATACTTGTATGATAAGATTATGTGTTAAATTTGTTGTAGCAGCTTGTCATAATTAGATAAAATTGTTATCAGATTAAGTTTGATATTGCAAGTAAGCAAAATTAGAATAAAAAAGGTAATACTTTAAGTGACTATTGCCAATATACTCCTTTGTAAAAAATTATCTACCAATTAATATTATTTGCTATCCAGTTTAACCAAAAGAAGCTTTAATGTTTAGAGTTAAAATTTTTCCAGGTCACCACTTTTTACTCCATTTATCAGATGATCATATATCTTGATTAGAAGTACTTATATTACAAGGGTGACCAGATATGGCATGCGTATTGCAGAGTAATGAGTTGGTACCTTATTTGGTTATCAATATTAATCCAAGTGTTTTTAGCAATTGAAGTGTTAAAGCTAGTTTAATTTTATTTTATTTAACTGATGTAAGACGACCAGGGGATGAGCAATACCAAAATGCCTAAGGTAATAGGGGAAGGCGAAGTGTAACTAAATTAGGCACCCCAGAGTAGATGAGCTACCCCTATTGCCAGCTGGTACCGCCAGGTGTGGGGGGTTAAGTGCACTACTTTGAGGGGGTTTCCCCTGTTATAAAGCAGGAGTGGAGGAAGGGGTCCGCGTGTAGAAACCATATTGGGAACCATGACTCTATGAGACTTTGCTGCCTCAGCTTCATGTATCCATAAAGCCAGGCTTGGAAGTGTTACAGTAGGTAAACGTGGAATATACTGATTATCCCATGGATAGTTGTAACGGTTCCCTTGAAAGCATCCAAGGCTATGGTGTGGATTGTCCACATTGCAATAGTTAATTTAGGGAGCGGAGGGTAGGTGGTATTGGGGATTTGAGTTAAGCACGAAGAGGCTCCTGGAGATTAATAATTTTGGTTATTTTGGATCCTTAGAGTTGCGCAACTTCCCGCCATATGGCTCTTGATGGAGGGCATGCTTTAAGGCGGTGATGTAGGGTGCCATCCCCTCCACACACGCGCACTCTTCATGGAGAGAGTTGGAGTGATCTGCTGTTCCTTAGGTTCTTCTGAGGCAGCGCCAGGTGTTAGCTCTTACCCTTAGCTGGAGGAGCGGATGATGCGTTAGCCTTCATATTGCCTTATGCATTGTGAGGTTGTATGGGATGCCTAGAGCATCCAAGTAATCGATTCTTGCTATGACTGGGGCCACACCGTGTGTGTTCCTATGGGGGTTGTTCTCTGGGTTCCTTAGTGTGAAGTGGGCTTTGGGACTGCCCCTTCCCTGATTAGTGCCTGTGAGTGTGATGGACCACCCCATGTGCCAAATGGTGTTAGGAGGCGTTTGAAGTGTGAGGGAGTTCCATGAGGGTCTACTGCGTTGGGATGGTTTTCAAGGTATGTGAGTATGCTGGACGGGTTGTATGGGTTTGATAGCTTTAGCACCTGTGCAAAGTTGGCCCTCGATGCTCTAAGCCAGTGTCGTTGCAGGAGGTCTAGGGCTAGGACTTCCTTTATCCAGGTGCCCAGTATACGGTTGGCGTGGACCTCAAAGTCTATTAGGTCCATGCCTTCACTAAAGCGTAAGCCAACATAGTGTTTCCACCCATACAGGTGGCCAGGTCTCAGGCCACAGCCGGCCCTGAATGAGTGCGCAGAATGAAGACATGAAAGTAGGGGAGAAGAATATTGCATGTGCGGGAAACCACAGCATCAGGAGGACGAACATATTGGAAACTATTACTCGCCCCATTAGTTCTGGGGATCTTCCATTAAGGGAGGTGACGCGGTTGGACATCTGCTGTAGTAGGTTGTTATTTATTATCTCGTTGGCGTACCCCTTGTCTCCAGCCATACCCCAAGGTGGCGGGAAGAGTTGGTTGAAGAAGGTTATGCAAAGGAAAGGATGAAGGGGTTGTTCCTTCATGGGGTCTGTGAGGTTTGGGTGTTGTAGCCCAATTGTTGGTGTACTTGCCTAAGAAAATTTCTGTTTTTCTTTTGTTGAGTGACGCGTTGCTCACAATGGAATATTCCTCCAATGCGCGTTCCAGTTGGCGGGCATTTTATTTCTAGCTATACAAGTTATGCAGTCATCCGCAAAGGCTAGTATCTTAACTGGTGACTGGCCTTGTGCAGCTATGCCCATGAGGTGTGAATCAGCAACGGGAAGGAGTGGATCAAAGCTGAAGTTATATAGCAGCGGGCTGGGGGAATCCGCTTGTTTGAGCCCTCTGCGTGGTGTGATCTTGTTAGTTAGAAAGCCAGGGCCGCATATAGCCATGGATACTGATTCTATTAGGAGCATCTCCCAGTTTATGAATCTGGGTGGGAGTTTTAAGGCGCTCAGGCATTCCTTCAGGTATGGCTAGCTAACGCGGTCATATGCCTTCTACTGGTCTAGGAATACCAGGGCTCCAGTTGCTTTGGACTCACATATGTTGGCGATGGAGTGTATATTGGCCCAGATTGAACGCCCTGGTATGAACCCAAACTAATTTGGGTGACAGGATATTGGAGGCTATTGTGCCTAATTGGTTGCTAAAATATTTGTGAGTAGTTTTGTATCAGTGTTGAAGAGTGAATTGGGCGCCAGTTGGCCAGGTCCAATTTGTCACCATATTTTCAGGGTTATGACATATGAGTCCTGGCCTCCAGTAGGCACTGGTTCATTGATGCTAAGAGGAGGGTGGCGATTTGTTTAAAATATTTTTTTGTAGAATTTGTGGGGTGTCCCATCAGGCCCTGGGAATTTCTTATGTGGCGCACTGTGGACTGTGCCCCAGAGCTCCTCCTGTGTGATTATCTTTAGGAGGTTGTAGTCTGGCTGTGTGCTCTGTATTCCAGCGGTGTGTATGAAGTCTTTAATTTTTGGGGGTCCGTTGGGTGTCATAGTATAGTTTGGTGTAATAGCTGTATACTTCTGTTTTGACCTCCGTTGGGTCAGTTGCCACGGTGCCATCAACTTTATGGACCTGTGTGCATGCAGGCTAGTTGCCGCAGGAGTGAAATTGGTGGAAGAAGTACATCAAGAAGTTTTAGCCTTCTTTTATGAACTTACCTGTTCTCTTTACTTAGATTATGTGCTGGTGTTCAAAAATGAGGGCGTTTAGATGGGCTGATATTTTCGTGCATTTGTGCCCACAGTTTGGGCTGTAGCTGGACTTCAGGGGGTTGAGCTTAAGGTCCAGTTCTGCTGAGGTGAGCCTGATTGTGGCTGTGTCAGCAAAGTACTTACATGAGGCGATGGACGAGTTTTTTATTAGTTCAGTTATGAATTTTTTTAGGTTTCAATGGTATCCAATATGATTGGGGTTGTAAATTATGGGTTTGTGGCCTCATGTTTGACCCAGTCAGATATTTTGTACAATTTTATGTTTTCCAAATGTAGCTTCCTACAGGTCAACGCCTGTGTGGAGTTCAGGATTGTGAGAGATGCACCAAAACAAGTTGGTGGTCAGAGAAAATAGTTTTTTGTTGCAAAGTGGGAGATGTTGGAGCAGTGGGGTTTTGATGCAAGGATGTAGTCGATGCAGCTCATTGAGATGAGCGTTCCCTCACATATGTTGAGGCGGGTCATGTTGGGAAGGAGTGGTGACCTGAAGGGAGGGTATCATGGAGGCCTATGGATGCCTTCATTGCACAGAACTCGATGTGCGTCAGTGAATATCCCCATGGATTAGGCCATTGGTCCATGTTGGGGTTATCATAGAATTTGAAGTTGCCCAGTAGGATAGTATCTGGTGTAAGGGTGAGTGTTGAGATGGTTTCAAGGAATTGTCTCATCTCAGCTGCAGTGAACAGTGTGTAAATGCTTGCTATTGAAATTGTGTCCTCTTTGTTTACAACCGTTGCAACCAGGATGTGGCTGTGCAGATATGAGGAGTTTGTGCTTTTTAGTTTTTTGTTGGTTCTGATGACCACCCCACAGTGTGTCATCCATACTGATAGGGATGGTGAGACCCTGGATGACCAGTAACCCTCTTCCCTCATGTAGACAGTGGGTTTCTTGGATGGCCAAGATATCTACATAGGGTTTTCATAGGAAGTCCAGCTTTTTGGCTTGGGACACATGAGCCCTGGCTCCCACGATGTTTAGCATCCCTATTATCACTGAGGTGCCCACGGCGCCTCAGGAGCAGTTGGGAGGGCCGCCCAGCCCACACTTAACGCTCATATTGCTAGACGTACTTCGTGTTACTGGGCCAGTATACTCTGTGGCATCGTCTAATTTCATACCTTGTGTTGATTTCTTGCAGAAATTGTGGTTTTTAGAATTTTCGGCAGATCCTTCCGCTTGTGACTGATGGTGGGCTGTTGCAGTGCGCTGATTTGTTTCTGTGGTTTTGGGGTGAAAAGTTGGAGAATTGGGTCCCGCTTTTTCGCCTATAATGAAGTCAAATTGTTCTACTAATTTCGCTTGATTGAAATAATTTGGTAATTCAGTTGCATAGTTGAGAAAACATTCATTTTGGGAGTACAGCTCTGATTGGGTGACTTGGATAATTCTCTCTATGTACTCCTCAGCTAAAGCATTCTGTTATGATTGGTTGGATTAGATGATTTCCTTGATGTCTTTCTGAATTTTACCAGGGTTGATGATGGAGGCCATGAGTGATGCAGCCTTGGCTGATTCCCGCTTGCAGGCCTTTGGCAGCATTTTGCATGCTTTGGATTTTATAGGGTCTATGTTGAGGCAGTGCCCATCCTCTTCACATTGGAAGGCGTGGTTGGCATCAATCATTTTGCCAAATTCTGCGTCATTTTTGTCCATGGCATCATTGCAGAATTCTGGGGCCATAATGACCTCCTTCATAAAGGTGCATGTTCCTTGTGCCCCAATGCGTTGCAGTGATTGCAGATAGGTGGTGCACGTTACAGTGTGACATGGAATGGCTCTGACATCTTCCTGTCTGGGAGGTGAAACTGCGCTACAAGAGGGATTTTTGTGAGGTCTGCAACCACCTTGGAGATCAGGTGGATTATGGCAATTGACTTTTCTATACACAGGTTCAGCATCAATTGAAATCTTTGTAATTGGAGCTGTTTAATATCTCTGTAGTGTTTAAGTCCAGCTCAGAGCTCTTCCTCGATTTGCTTGTGGGGAAGGTTGGTGGGGAGCAAATCAAAAAAATGAACAAAGTGTTTGCTTTGTTCCATCTGGTGTGCACGTTGCTCACAATTCAATTGCCCTCAGGGAGGACAGCTTTGATGCATACTTTTGCGGCGGTGTCTGCAACTTCTTTGGTCTCAAAGCCCAAATCACCCAGCCACGTGGGACCATTTCCATGTTAAAGTACACTGCGTAGGGGAAGAGGGAGGCCTGTGCCACGCACACTTTCTCCCACAGAGTTGGTGACTCAACCCCTAGGTAGAGTTGGATCCCGTGCTCTACCTTCAAAAGGGGTTGATTACTGGATTTCCATGTACTGGTTGTGTTTCATGGTAAACTCCACAAACCAGGGAGGTGCCTCAGTTTGTGATTTTTTTGGTGGCCATGTTTCCCGGTTACTCTCCTGGGCATTTCTTGCCCTTTGGCACACCATTTTGTCCATTGTCTGTTACAGCTTTCGCCCAGTTTAATTGATCTTTGTTGAATACGCCCATCTCTCCTGTGTGATTATCAGGGAATGCTGTTTGAATCGAATTGTAGTAACTAATGTTATTGTTACAGGAAAGGAAAGCGTTATAGTTAGTTTAAGACAAAAGGGATTGATGATCTTAGGATATCAAAAAGTTATTCCATGTTGCAAAGGAAGATTCTTTACTATAATGGCAGTTGTTGCAGTTTAATGGTTTAGAATTCCTCAAAAATTTTCACCCTACTGGGGATTTTTGTTAAATATATCATGAGTGCTAAATGCTGTGCCCATTTTTAGCCATACATTTTTTCAGCATATAGTCTGTGTCCTATAATGAAAAAAAGATATGCAGACTGTAGGCCTGTATCTAATCCTGTGACCTATATCAGTTTACAGTGTTAATAGTAGTATATGACAAGCAGTTAGTTTTATGAAGGCCGTTTTTTTGTTTAATCCGCAGTAGATGTCTAAGAGTTCATTTAAGCTTTTGTAGAAGCTTCCTAGGGCCTAATAAATCTAGTAGAGCCTGATGTGGGTTTTCTTAAGTTTATATTTTTAATTTATAGTACCTTGTTTTGCCAACTTATAACTTTCATTACAAGCTTTATTACCCTGATTTTAATTTTTCTTCAGTGGAGCCTAATTTCTACAAGTTTTATAAAAAGTGTTGATAAAGTGAAAAGAGCAATCCTTTGACTATACTATTTTTTAAATCTTTTGTTTATTTAGGTTTAATTTTTTTGCTTTAGTTAATAGAAATTTGTTGAGGATTTGAAAGATATAACAGAAAAATATATTACTCTTTTAAAATAAATTCTATATGCTGCTTATAAGTATATCTTATAGTATTTGTAAGAGAGAAAAATATATAAGCTATATGTGGTTACTATGATAACCAGCTTGTTTATGTTTTTTGAATGTGATCCCCACTGTTTTATAAATAACTACAAAAATTAAACTTTAAACTTTTCTAATCTGTATCTTATGGCCAGATAAAGTAAACAAACTCTATTATAGCATCAAATTTTGAAAGAGTATATAAGTTTTCTATAGCTTATCAGAAATTATATACTAAGGTCCAGTTATGAAAGCATCAATATTTTGAAAACCATTTATGCTTCTCAGTAAGTAGCAAACATATGTAGAATTTCTCTATATAAGTGCTAAAAGAAGGCTACTTTAAGATCTATATATTATTTTTTAAGCAATAAGATTAGATTTGCAGTTTAAAACAAGGATAATGTTGTTATTAAACTTTAGTCATATAATATTTAATTTTTAAATTTATTGCGGGGAAGGCTGACCATGGGACGGACACTTCCAAATATAACTCAGGACAGATAAACTTAGTACCAGGGGAGGCACCCCAGAGAAGCAATGTTATCTCTTGTTGCCAGCGGGAACGCCACTTATGGGGAGGGGGAGGGAACGTGTGAAGGGGCCGTAGCCACTATTGAGCACGTGTGGAGGAAGGGGTCTGATTTGATGAACCAGACTGGGATCAGGAGGAGACCAGCTGTCAGTGATGCGGTAGGAGGTATCCAAACATTCACGCTTGAAAGTGGTCCACCAAATGAGACCAGAATCTGTGGACAGTTTCTGGGAGGGAGGGTGGAAGGGAGGAGGCCAGAGCAAACATATCTCTTGACAGACTGAAGGGATGCGTTTGATCCTGGCCAGCAGACATTGAACTTCGCGCCATATTACTTAAGAGCTGGGGCACTTCTCCAGGCGGTGGAACAGCGTTCCATACTGGCTGCACACGACACAGGATGAGTGTAAAGCGTTAGAGTGCTCAGCTGTATGATACACCCGCCTCAGGCAGCGCCACACATGGGAACGGACTTGAGGCTGCAACAGAGGATGGTGTGCATATTTCCAGATTGTTTTTTGGGTCTCAATGGAATAAGGGATGTTCATCATGTCCAGGTAGTCCACCCTGGATAGGACATGGGGCCAAATGGGGATCACGCCATCATGGATGGGTAGCCCTTGTACCTCTTGTGTGAACTGAGGAGAGGGGCGGCCTCTTTGGGTTGTATGTCCACTAATACGAATTCTCCACTCTGCGCTCCGCATGGAGAGTAGGATTCGTTTGTAGTGGGTTTTTGTCCCATGAGAACCTGTGGCCGATGTGTGTTATGTGAGGTATTTCATCAGGGAGTGGGGGTTCGATGGATTGTTGAGGCCCAAGGCTCAGGAGAAGTTGGAGCAGGCTGCGCGGGACCAGTGTTGGGATGGGAGTGTAGGAGCGGTGATGGCCGCGATCCAGGTGCCCAGGATCTTGGTAGCATGGGCTTTGAAGTCAAGCAGGCCCATGCCACCATGATGATGAGGGCCAAACATGACCTCTAGATGCACTGGTGGAGGGCGGCCTGACCAAAGCCATCCTTGCAGCAAGGCATACAAGGATTTGAAGAAGCTTGGGGAGAAGGGGATGGCGTGGGCTCCAAAACAGAGTTTGGATAGGAGCATAGAGTTAACTAAAACAACCTTGCTAGTAAGGGAAGTAGGGTGGGCTCTGAGAGAGGCGATTCACTTCGTCACGTTGTCCAGAATACGGCACTCCATTACTGCTGGCATGTATCAACCTGCCTCCATCCACACGCCTAGATGGCGCACCAGTCCTGTGGTAGGACGTGGCACAAAGGGGAGCACCAGTGGAGCAGTGTGTGTTGAGTTAGTAAGGCGTGGACGTGGGCGAGCAGATGGGCCAGGTTGGGAACTAATTGCTGGGGCCCAGCAGTTCTGAAACCGACCAAGAAGGATGATTTTGGTTTTGGAGGCATTCAGTGCCGCGTTGCTTACCCAGGAATATTCCTGGATGAGAGCTTCAAGCGCGCATGCATCTTGATTATTAGACACCCCAACCACACAATCAAATGCGAACGCCAATATCTTGACTGGGGCTTGGCCTGGCACGTGGACCCCAGTAAGTTGGGCATTCACATTTCGCAGTAGTGGGTCAAGGCTGAAGTTGTATAAGAGTGGGCTGAGGGGGTCCCCTTGTCGCAAGCCCCTTTGAGGGCGGACTACTTCTGTTAGGAAGCCAGGGCCACGCACTGCCATCTGGTGCAGATTCCGTGAGCAGCATCACCCAGTTGATGAAGCGAGGGGGTAGGCAGAATTGATGGAGGCAGGCCCTTAGGTATTCCCAGTTTAATCTATCATAGGCCTTTTGTTGGTCCAAGAATACAAGTGCCCAGAGGCTGTGGACTGACATACATTAGCCACAGAGTGCACATTATCTCAAATTGACCTTCTGGGGATGAAACTGAATTGTTCTGGGGAGATGGTGGCAGATGCTACAGTCCCTAATTGGTTAGCCATAATTTTTGTTAAAATTTTGGTGTCTGTGTTTGTTAGAGAAATGGGGCGCCAGTTGGCTAAGTCAAGCTTATCCCCTTTCTTGAAGAGTGTGACAGTAAAGGCCTCTTGTCCTCCTGGTAGGAGGCGCATTTCCAACAGGCTTTGGTTAAGTGAGGCAAGCAGAAGTGGGGATATATATTTGGAATATTTTTTGTAGAACTCATATGGAATGCCATCTGGGCCTGGGCATTTTTGGTTAGGCGCACCGCGAATGGCTGTCCATAATTCGTTCAGAGTAATTAAATTTATTATTTCTGGGTATCAGAAATTGGTGCAGATATGAGCTCGGTCAAAAAATTCCGCCACTTTGGCTGGCTGAATTGGTTTGGCTTGGTACAACTCGAAGTAATATTTTTGCATTTTGATTGCCACTTTGGCCGGTGTATCCACAATAGAAGTATCCAATCTTCGCACCTGTGTGCAGACCACACTCTGGCATAGTGCGAAAATTTTTTTAAAGAAATATGCAGTGCACTTGTTGCCTTTTGTGATACATGTGGCCCTGTATTGAACACAAACCCAATGTTTGTGTTGCCTTTCAAGTGCGTTGAGGTGGGCAGCTGCCTCTGCCCACTTCTGGCCCCATGCAGGGCTGTATCCTGTAGCTGGAATGTTGGACTCCAAGTGTGCCAATTCTGCCAGAGCATGCGAAGTACCGCTGATGTGGCTCATGAGCATCTGGAGGAGAGATGGCGAGAGTGGCGGATGGTGTCCTCTTTGAAAGTTGCCCATGTGGAAATGGGGTCCGCGCAAAACGGTGAAACAAACTTTTTTGCCAAAGTTGCCTCTTCCACCCATGTGGAAAGACCTGGCGATGCGAGCTCAGGGGGGGCGGATTTTGCACCAATGTGGGGCCTTGGCAACTGTGACAGGTAGGTGGTAGGTTATCTAGACCAGTCGGTGGTCAGAGAATTCCATTTTTGTTGTTTTGAAGTGGGAGATGTGGGGTTGGAATTTCGACAGCATTAGAATAAGGTCGATGCGGGTCATGGACCTTATTTTGACTGTTGTGGACGTGAAGATGCGTCATGTTTTGAGCAGCGGGGCATGTCATAGCAGCGCATCCATTAACCCAAGGGTGGCCTTTAGAACGCATAGTTCTATGTGACCCTGTGGGGCGTGGGGTGAGGGAGGCCATCAGTCTGTTGGTGAGGTTAGCCAACAGTTCATGTCATTGACTAGGAAAGAATCAGGGGGTAGTGGGAGGGATTTGACTGACGAGAAAAATTCCTGACGCTCATGTGCACTGTTTGGGGCATAGATGTTGATGATTGCATGCACTACGTCGGCCCACGAGAAGGTGACAATGAGCACTTGGCCATTTAGGAATGTTTCTGAGGATACAAATTTGAAAACATTATTTTTCCAAATTAGCACCCCACAGTGCTTTGACCAAAAGGATAGGGATGGGAGGAGCATTGTTTTTCAAGTTTCCTCAGAACCTTATGGACAGTGGGACTCCTGGATGGCCAGGATATCCACGGGTAAATTGTGTTGTAAAAAACTCAGTTTCCTAGCCCAGGACAGGGAGGCCTTGAGTCTGGCGATATACAACGTCCCTAAAGTGAAGGTTTCCCCCATCGCACCTTAGGTGTGAGGGGGTGGGCTCTTGGACCCACCAGCCTCTTCTAGATCCCCACGGGCTTTTACAGCAGCGTGGGTGTTAGCAGCAACGCTATCAGAGTTTATGTTGATTTTTATGGAAAGAGTCGCGTTGGCTTTGGCCTTCAATTTTTGTTTTCCCAATGTTGGACGAATTTTTTGCGGTGCAGATGAGTTCAGTGCACCGTTGAGTGGGTCAAAACTTTTTTTTTCAGTTGGGATAGGTCCCAAGTCAGTTTTGACTGGAGCTTGGGTGCAACAATTAGGTGAGATTGAGTCTCCCATTGGATCCTCAGATTGAGTGGCCCGCTCAGCATGGGCTTCCCAATCTGATTGGTTGATGGATTCCCAAGCTGCTTCCGCCGCAAAGGTTTCCATGTCCTCCTGGCGTTGTGAGTGTGGGATAGCGGTGGTGGCCTTGGCCGTTTCCTTGGCCGCGGCCCCTACAGGCCTGCTTAGCCTTCTTCTTTTCTTGCGGGGAGATAGGCTTTACCAATAGGTAGCAGCCTTGTGCTCCCCATGGGAAAGCCTCTTTGGTGCTTGCGGTTGGTTCATAGTGCACCTCTCCATTAGCCATGGCTGCCAAGGGGTGCTCTTGGAATGTGACGCCCTCCTTGATGGGGCATGCATGCACCTTATGGCTGAACACATCACAGTGGGTGCAAATGGGGGGAGCGCTGTCCACGGTCACCTGGAATGGGTGGGTGGTATGCCCTGCAATATTAATAAAAGTGGAGTGTGGGATCTGGGTTAGGTCCTTTGTGATCTCCTCAGTTGGGGTCAGAACTCGATGGCTTTGCCAGTGCACAGATGTGGCATCAGCATGAAGCATTGCATTTTGAAATATTGTATTTCGCCGTATATGGTGAGACCATCTTTCAGATGTTGTTCCAAAGTGTCACGTTTTACCATAGTAGGCAAAAAGTCAAACGTGAGGAAAATTTGGTTTGATTTTTGTCCATCTGGTGCATTTGGTTTTGATAACCTGTTGCCCTTTGGGGAGGTTGACCACTATGCACAATGCTGCAGCCTCATCTGCTGCTTTTTTACTTTTCAAAACCTAGGTCCATCCAACTGCATGACATGGAGTGAGGTGCAATGTACACCGCGGTCAGGAAAATTTTGTGTACATCTTCACAAAATTTTTCCCATAAGGCCGTTTTTGGATGTCCAGATACACGCAGACTCCAAATTCCACCGACAAAAGTGGTTGGGAGTGTGGCGTGTTGATGTACTGGTTGCATCATGCTTGCCATGCGAGTATTTCTGAGGAAATTGTGACCGCCAGTTTTTTAAGATTTTTGTCTATTCTTTCAGATTCTCCGGGGCGTTTTCAAACGTTGGAGGCTGCAGGCCTTCCACCTGCTCCTCTTACCTTGCTTGCCCAACTGCTCCCTGACATGGGCGCAGACTAATCTCCTCTGTGAGATTATCAAACTAGATTCAGTCTTGAATTGAATAGGTTGCAAAAGTGTTTGCAATGAGAAAGAAAAGTTTTGTCATATAATATTAAAACACTGTTCTAATAAAACGATTACCAGTTTATAAAAAAATTACAAAACAAGATTACTTTATATAGTAAGTTGCACTCAGTTTTTATAAAGTTTTTAAAATTATATAAACCTATTTCTACAACTTAAATATTGCTAGATATTAAGCGCTTTATTAAATAAATAGAAAGTATGGTATATAAAAAGCTAATAGGATGCTACTAACTTACTATATATTACTAGTTAATGTTAAATGCCAAATAATGTAATGATAAACTTTAGGCACTGGTATCTGATCAACTTTATAGCTAAATGTAAACTTTATAAATTAATATGTAAAGCTTTGTAAAGATAAATAAAAAAGAGGCTATTGATTTCTTACCAAGACATGTTTAACTAGAAATTATACTGATGAAAGAATACCTTAAACAATTAATCAGTCTATAGATGGCTAAATAATACAAAGATCTAAGCATTGTATAGTCAAATATAATTAGTATATGATGAAACATTACTGAAGATTTCAGGCTCATAATAGCTTCCTGATTTTCTTAAACATCACTTTTCAACACTAGTTAAGCTTTGAAGCCTAGATCCACTAGAGATAATAGTAAATAATTATAAAAATAGCAAACCCCGCAAAGGAACATGCTGAAGCGGCCAAACAATCCAGAAACCCAAAAACCCAATCCCCAGCTAACCACATCAGAGCCAACCAATGTACCTTTCTATAAGAGGCAGCTGCAAAATCTGGCAACACTCTCAAACCTGAAGTCTCTACAACGAGTGGAATTTTTAAGATAAAATTTATATGACCTGCACGCCCATCAGTTCAGCACACACTGAAGCCCACCAGCATGCAGGGTCCTTCTTACTAAGAAAATTATCTCCCAGGCTATTTTTTTGTGATGACTCAGAAGGATGCAGCCCTGCACTTCCAGGCACGCACCTCCCATGCTGGGTCAACTTTATTAGGTCCATATACTATTGCATATAATTGCCCTTTAAATTCCTTGTGAGAGCAATGTCCAACTATCTGGCCCCCAAACTATTTGGCGCAAGGTTGGATTAGCCATCCAATATATTCTGGTAAGCACTGAATATGGTCAATATACTCATACTAATGGGGCTCTACTGTTTCAGATTTTGGTGCTTTACACCAATCATAACCTTGTCTGGTCAATTTAGACGTCAAACTTGGCACTCAACAAACCAGAACTTTTCATCATGTAATGGAGTTTGATCAAAGCATCAATCAGCCTGTGAGGGGTTCCCAGGGGATAGCAATCGCTACTAAACTAAGTTTGCACTTTTTGAACTGAACCAACTTTGAACCTATGACCTCCTTCTAATTGACATAATTTACACCAAATTGGATGTGACCTCTTTTTTTTGCAAGTCTTAAAATTCTGCCCCAACGCCAGCCAGCTCTAGAAACCACCAGGGTACGCCAGAAGTAAGGGGAACCTCACAAACTTATATAAGACATAACTAATGTAAAACCCATAGCTGCTTGTCAAAGAAAGTATAAGAGTGCTAAAGGGCTACTGGTGCATGATAGAAATATTTAGCGCCTACTTTTTTAAATGCGGACCTGTAAGAAATGGAATTTATAGCTGATATTAATAAGAAATGGCCTGAAATTAGAGCTCAAAAAGCCTTCTTCACTTAACTTTCAACAAGACAATCCGCCTCTAATATGGGCATAGTTCTGGTCAATATTATACAAAAGATTGATTGTCCTAGTTTTGGCAATTGCAGCTACTTTATACACAGTGACTACCACTATCCATGAATTGGTAGAAGATCACTACAATGATGTGAGATTCAGTGATGCAGCACAAGAAGATTATGCCGTCAATCTCCAGTTTGTAATCTCACGTGGAATTCTTCACATATACAGCACACACTCTCACCTAGAGAAAATCAAATTTAGAACATTTTCCAAAATGGCAACAATTGTAGATCCTAAATAGCTTAGATTGGCGCTCCATTATGGTATAATGGAATTTTGTTTGTACTCTCAATAAACTTTAGCGTCCCATCCTACTATGCCCCCACAAAGAGAGCACACATAAAAAACATAGTACATTTTTTTCTTTTCTGTGTCCCGCATATCAAAGTCATATTTTAGGGCGGTAGTCATAGGGGCATGCCCTGAGATTTTCTTTGCCAACCCAGATATGGCACGTCTCTGTTGATCCTGGTGTAACGCTCTGGTCACTTTTATTTTGGCTGTATTTTTCACAGTAAGCTCATCTCCATCAACACCCAAGGGTCTAAGCCAGGGCAGAAAAACTCTCATGTGGGGGCAGCAATGACTCAACCTAAACAATGGGTTCCTGTTTAGGATCTGACCCCTGAGGTCTTACACCAAGCAATTGAGACTTTTCACACCGCCACTAACATGGGTGTTGAATGGTTGACTGTACTTGAATCGTCAGGTAGATTTGATATAAGATATAATAATAGTAGCTTACTTCTAATTTATTATTTCTTATGTCAAACATATCAGCGATCAAGGACAAAAGATAATCTTTGTGCAGTCAAAACTTAGGATTTGCAGCCTAGCAGCTATACTTAATCATATCAATCTTGATGACCCAGGATTGGGGCTTTTTTGGCCATGTCAAAACTAGTTTTTAATGTCAATTGCGTTACAATTGAATAAACTACTAATTAGTGGTATATAATGCCTTGGTATGTGCTATATTTGTTTAAGAGGAGCAATGGTTTAGCTAAATTTGCAGACGTGTCAGAAGAAACGCTGCCTTGAAGTAGTTGTGTTAATGAGACACTGTCCACAAGGCCAAGTTGTGTTACAATGGGACGCCTAATAGTTTTTAGCCATATTTAGTTCTTCAACATGATCCACTGGTTAAGTGGCGATTTGAGGTGAGGTGTTAAAGGGAAAGGTGTGGTAAGCATTTAACCCTATAAATTCTCTGTAATTTAGAAAAATAAAAACAATATTATAACTCATATTCTTTCTTAGTTTGAAATAAACAATCCTTTTGTATTTGATTTTTAGTTGTATTTAGTAGAGGTACTACTTGTGATCAGTAAGATCAGGGCAGAAAGCCGTTGTACAAGTAAATGACAACAGAATACAGCCTCAAAGTCTTATCTTTAGGACGTTACCTATTAATAATTTTCACCTTCTTGTCTATTGTAAGCATACAATAGCCGTTTGTAACTCCAACTTTAATCTAAAAAAAGTACCAGACCATCTGAAGTAGGCCAAAACTCCAACGGTTGCGTTCATGGCTGGGATGGCAGATGGTGCTCATACTGAGAAGAAGTACAACCTTAACTCTTATCAATTATTCAGAACAATTATCAGTCTAATGGGAACACTGAGATTACAGTGTTCTCAGAAAACTGGAACAACGTATCAATTATCACCTACTTAGATGAACTCATTACTCATGAGAAGCTTGAAAGTCTAGAACATTGACTTATAAGAGGTTATCAAATGGGGCAAGGGCACGGGCAACTAACGCAATCCTTTTTATCATCATTGACAACAAGATAATCTGTGGGCGAGATAGCTAGATCACCACCAATTGAGTGCAGCTCAAATTAGACACAATTTAATTGGGATAGAGAAAATCTCCCAATACTTAATCAAAGTTGTATTTTTACCCTGAGAAACTCACAAATGACCATTGCCTGCCATCACATGGCCATCACAATTTGGTCAATTTTTCTCACAACTTCATCCAAGCAGCACAAATATTGAACAAGAGATTGGTAGCTAACTTTAATGAGGTCCACTTAAGCTTGGATATGAATTAAAACCTAGCTACTTGTTTTAATAATAAAATAGCGGAATTAGTGCAAGAGATAAATGACAGATTACACCCTGTCTTCAAAACTTTATTGGAGGAAAGAGATTCACTGAAACTTGTGGCAAAAGTATAACTAAGACCTCTATTAGTGCATCAGAATTCATAAGCTTTAACCACAAAGGCCAAGAGAAACAACTAAGTAATAACAGTGAATTTGTTATCAGTAATAACGACTGAGCGACCAAATTTCTCAAAAGAAGGATGATTTTACAAAAAATCATCTACTGGCACACAAAAGTTGAGGGTTAACAGATGGAGAATAAACTAATTTAGGTTTCTCTCAACTTATTGAGTCGTCAGGTCAATAATAACAATGAGGTTGTTATCTCCATCAATGAAACAATATGCTTAATGGGGAAGTGAATAATTGCAGAAAATTAATCAAGAAAAAAGATCCAATGGTTTCTGATCTGCCATTACAAACAACCAGCCTACATGAGGAAATTGTGAAATTTTTTTAAAAACAAAACCATATTGTATGGAAATATGTAATCAATCGTCAAATTAAAGATTTGGAGGATGGTTGATGCCAGTGTGCCCTGAATGAATTTTTTTGAGAATACTTCTGTATACTAAAAGGATTAAGCTTCAGAATTAGCTACTGAAGCTGACACTAGGTCATGTTGACAGATGCCTAGCAATATGGTTGGTTTTGGCCAACCCAAGTTCCCTAACCATGATTCAGCGCCTCAGTGCACTAAAAGACCCAATACAAGCCAGCAAAGAAGTAATCATGATCACCATGAATGGGAGAATGATAATTACAAACTTTCAAGCCTACCTGCTTTTGATAAGAATGGGAGAGTGGTCACTTTTTTAAATGATTTGAAATGACCATACATGGGGAAAGTTATTGGAACAAAACAGTTATTATTTTCAACAGCTTGGCTTAATGGAGTATAAAGCTAATTATTCTCCACTTGGACAAAACCCCTACATATGCCAAAGTCAAAGAGGTCGTACTTTGCAAATTTGGAGGTCCAGAAAGAATGTCAAACAGAAAATCCCATTTATGAATATTGGCTATAGAAAGATGCAACGGTAGATGTATTTGCGGATTGATTCTATCACAAAGTGCAGATATTATTAAACATAAGGCCATGATCATTTTTAATGCCAAGATTGCATTGCAACATGCAGTGCAAACCTACCGAAATTTGACAAAACTTTATTGCCTGCCTTCATTAAAACCTCACGACGTCTGAGTTAGTCACATCTACATCAATGGTCACAGAACTATGGCCTCCCAATACTGGCTACAGATCAGAACCTGTAGCACCCGCATGAAAACCCTTCAAAAATATAAAGACTGTCAATGAGCTGCCTATTAAACCTGAACAAACCAAAAATATGAAGGCACTATGCCATTAAGAAAAAAAATACTTAATACAATTTCAATCTTAAATGGCACTATGCCTCCAGATGCCGTCAATATAGCATCAATGTCATCCTCTCAGACAACTCGCAGAAGGAGGGAAAAGAGCAAGCACAATAGAAGTGGGACGCTCTATTGTGCCAGATATAGCAGTCAAACTTGATTGAAAATGATTTTGCTTTGTCTAATGAAGGCTTCATTAATGTATTATGGTGACTAGCTCTCAGAAGAAGGTCAATAAACTGGAATTAGAGTAGTCAATAAGCTGTATATGCAGAAGATAATTGATAATAAACTGGCTGAAGGGCTAAGTCAAACAGAAGATACCCCTAGTTTGGAGGGGTGATATAGCCATGTAATTGTGGTCATTCCAAGCAACTTAGCTGATGAGCTTCTAAAATGATTAATTGAAAGTATGAGGACAATCTGCCTGAAGTAAAGAATGCTATTGAGAGAGCACTAATATACAATGATTTTGGGATGTAATCTTATACACACGAGCCAAATGGACATCAAAGATTATCTCGAAGCCCTCTGAAAAAAAGATATCATTACCCAGGCCCACAAGGCCATTGGACAGGGATATTTGAACAAGACGCTGAGGTTTAAAATTAATCTTATTGCTACTGGGATTCCATGCGATTCTATATTTAAGATGTGATCAAAAACCCATTCCTGCCAAATAGCAAAGTCTATGAATTCAGATGTGAGATATTGATTAAGCAAACCTAGATAAGCCTGGCATACCGTTTCAATTGATGTTGTTGACCCCTTGCCCATGAGTAGCCTAAGCAATAAATACATCATTATTGCTATCAATCATCTAACAAAATGGGTAGAAGCAAAAGTAATATGAGACGTTAGGGCCTTGAAGACTGTAAAGTGCATCATAGATTGTATCATCTAAAAAGCACAGATGTCCTCAGAAGACCCTGACCGAGAACTAAATGGATTTTACTGCACAGACGATGCAACGCTTCAATGAGTTGATGCTATCAAAGGAGTTCTTTCAACACCATACTATCCTGAGACTAATGGTATAGCTTAACGAGTGAACGGCACACTAGTCAGCATATTTCACAAAAATGCAGCTGCAGCACCTTAAAAATGGACTACCTTTATTAGTGTTACAATGTTTGCTTACAACATCGGGCATCATAGCAGAACAGGACACTCTCCACTTTAACTTTTGCATGGTAGACAGCCAGCTCTAACTCCATTGTTATATTAAGCATTCAATCCAACTGAGGCAGTTGTCATACAAGTTATATTGAACAATTGGCGAAGACCTTAACAAATGTGCAGTCTGAGGCTTATCAGAATGTGAATAGCCAAAAACAAGTCAGAAGAGTTACAATGCCTCTATTCAAGTAACTGTGTCTAAGTTCCAGGAAGGAAACTTGGTAGTATATTGAGACCCATATTATGGGACGCATGCGCAAGTTGTCCATGCTTTGGAAAGGTCCTTTTATTTTATTCGAGAAATTGTCTTAAAACATATACTCCATCAAAGATCAAGGCAGATGAGTTGTGAATCAAAGTCACGCTAAGTTCCTTCATCTGCACCATAAGAAAAAAGAGAAAATAGGGAAAAAAGAAAAACTTATTAAATTAAATATTATCAAAAATAAGAGTTATAAACATAAAAACATTAAAATTAGGAATAAACAACTTTGAATTTATACTTTGGTAGCTTTGTCATCGTTGGAACTGGATGCCCTTTCTTTGAGAGATGGAGGAGAATAAGATTGCACGGGTATAGCCTGAAAAAGTGATTAGGGAGAAATGAAAATTTATACAAGTCCTGACTGCCAAGACCCTATCAAAGATGTGTTAAAATTAAAAAAAACTTGGCACCACGCGCGTTGGCCTGGATGATTAAAGGAGGGCCATTTAGCTAAGGGAAGCAGCCATTGGATGATTTTTGGAACAGGTGAGAGAGGTTACACAGGGGGAGAAAGCCGCATAAAGAAAGATAAAATTAACAAGAAGATTTTTGAGACAAGAATAAACTGGGGTAGAAACGATTTTGCTTAAAACATTTGTGAGTGAGCTTTGTTTAACATCTACATGCGTTGAGCAAGTTCTCTGTGGGAAAAGTTTCTGGTGATAAGCAAACAAACGTTCCAAGCAGAGCATCTGAGGAATATACCTTTCAGAAAGCTCTTTTTGACAAACTTTTACAGAGAAAAGTAGATTAAAAGGATATGATGACTTTTCAAAGCACGATTCTTGAGGCCCAATGAAATGTGAAAGTCAGTGTGAACTGTCATTGGAGTACACCAGAGCCTAGATAGCTAGTGAACAAAGAGTATAGCCTGGTTGGCTTCAAACAGACTAAATGGACAATACTGGGCTCTGATGCAAGTGTGGAAGCCAAGAAGGCTTCCAAAAGTTCAGACATAGAATTGATAGCAAACCCCAAAGTAGCTACACAGCCCGCGCAAAGGGAAGAAATAAGGCTAAAATAAGGGAAGACTCGAAGAAGCGAAAAAGGAAGTCAGGAAGAAGATAAATATCTGATGAGAATTGATGCCAAATTAAAATTTCATTCTTTGGGAGGCCATGGGCCATGAAGAGTAATGAGGCGGTCAAAGGTGGATCATGTTTGATCCATTAAGAAGTTCACTGAAAGGACATTGAAACTTATGGGACTGACACAGGTTTACTGAGCTTAGATGGAGTCGCGGATGAACTAGAAGATGAACCTTCAATAACTTTTGAGGCATAAATAGTTGAACTGACCTGAGAAAGTGAAGGCAGGACGTCTGAATTGATCATAGCGCGCCACATGGAAGAACTGAGCCTCAGGAAGACACGTCAATCCTAGGTATAAAGGCTACTGAGGTAGCAATCATGCTTTGAGAAATTGTAAAAATTTGGACATCGTGATCCAGAGGGAAAGATACCTTCCGCTTTTATCTAGTCAATGTGGTAAAGTGTTGCATATTGACTAGCCTGAATCGTCAGGTAGATTTGATTGGAGAAAAAAATAATATTTTCTTAGTCTAATTGATTATAGCTTATGTCAAAAATATCAGCAATTAAGGACCAGAAATAGAAGTACAAATGTAACTTAGGATTTGCTGCTTAGCAGCTTCACTTAATCTGGTTGACTTGGAGACCTGCTATTAGGGGCTTTGTTTTGTCATGTCAAAATTATGTTTTTGTGTCAGTTGATATACATTTGAATTAATTACTAATTATTTGTATGAATTGCCTTGGTATGTATACCGATGCTTTGTAGATGATGGTTTAGCCATTTCCAGAAGCATCAGAGGAAACGCTGACTTGAAGTATTTGTGTTGGGGATACACTGTCCATGAGGCTAAGCGGTATTTTAGTGGGAAGCTTAATAGTTTGTAGACCCTCTAAAAATCTTCATCATGATCCACTTGAAAAGTGGCTATGTGAGGCGAGGTGCCATTGGAATGGGGTTAACATTAGACCCTATAAAGCTTCTCTGATATAAGATAAAGAAACACTATTTAGTTCAATAATCTTTGGTAGTTTAAAATATAAAATGTTTGTAAATAGTATCTTTCTGTTTTATTCAGTCAAGGGTTTACTTTTGTTCAGGAAGCTCAAGGCAGGAAGCCGTTATAAAAGTAAACGACAGGAGATACAGCCTTAAGTCTTATCTTTAAGGGATTTATACCTTGATAATTATCACCATCTAGTATATTGTCCTCATACAATAGGCGTTTGTAACTCCAACATTTAATCCCAGATGAAGAATCAGATCATTTGAAGTAGGCAAAACTTCAACAAAGGCAACCTTTGCTTTCAAAAATCTCATCTTTTTGGAAACCCTCCATTTTCCCAGAGTTAACACTTTATATTATCAAAAACAAGACATCCCCAATAAGGCGCTGATTGCTGGCCACCCACACTCAATGATCCACTGAACCCGGATCAGTCTCTTTTGGTGCTCTACTGCACCAAAAAGAACTCCTAATGGAGCTCAGCCCTCTATTAATGACTGACAATCTTCTGTCTCCAGTAAAAGCAGTAGCCAATTAAGTCTTACCCCACTGTCAGAGTTGAGATAATAATCAAATTCCCCTTTTGAATTTGGCCATACCAGATCAGTCATTAAACCTAACTGAGTTAAGTCAATTTCAGGATCCTCCTCCCCTATTCCTGAGTCACGTGGGGCGGCGTTTCCACCCATTTGGCCAGGTGAGTAACGCCACCCATTGAGGATGCCCATGAGGAGGCCATTCTGGAAGATCAGTAAAGATCCTGAATGGATGAGGCCCCAATGATCCCAAAAGCACCAAGTTCCAACACATCCTATAAATATCAAATCCTTCTAAGCCTAGTTAATTGTCAATTAACTTACCCAGCTTTCTGCTTCCTCTTGACCTTTTCTGCAAATTAGCAGCTTTGTGCCACCTTTGGACCTCAGCACCACTCCAAAGAACTGTAGCGCCAATATGAGTGGTGCTCACTACAGGGGGCTCTGAGCTGTCCCAAGTGAAAACGTCTATCACAATAGAAAATAACAAAAGCCTAGAAGACCAAACCGCTGGTCAGTCAAGAAGCATTTCCCAATGGGTTAGTACCTCACGGCATGAAATACCAGCCATTCAAGCTGAAACATTAGAATTTTGAGCCGCTTTCCAATTCACCCTGCCTTCTATCAATAGAAGTTTGTACCAACTTCAATGTGAAAACCCTAATGAGGTAATCTCCCAACTAATAAATGGCATCTACTCTGTGGGTGGCCACACTAGTCATTCCTGCGCCTCCGCCATTCCCTCTACCATGCAGGACCTTTATGATTCAGCCCAGCTGCCGCCAGCAGAGCTCACATTGGGCCCCAAACGTTACCTCCACCATTTTGTCCACCCCGCCATCCATCACCTGCTCCAACTAGTTGGGTTGCACCATCAAGAAGTAGCACGCCAACTGGGGCTCTCCCAGGCCCTACACACCCATCTCATCAATTTTTATACCGTGGCCTCTTCCTTCATCCATGACAACCGCGAATCCATAATTGATAATCGACAGCTAATTAATGAAGTTTGAGACCAGGTAATGGTGTTAGATCATGGGATCTCCAGGTATCTTGAGGATGAACTGCGTCAGAGCATCCAACACCTTGAGATATCATGGGATTGACGCCTCCACCAGGTCGAGGATCAGGTAGGGACCCTACAACAACACTATTGAGAGTTGGCCTCCCATGACTACCCCTCTAGGAGCGAAGGTCCTTAAGGGCCTTATGGGCCTGAAGGCCCCATGGGGCGTGAGGGACCTGGGGGCCAACAGGGAACTTCCGGCCCACAGGTCCCTCAGTCCCCACTGCAGCCAGCACTGAGGACCCCTGGCAGAAGAATCTGATGACAGCATTAGCCGTTTTGCATGAACAAATTCAGAATGTTGCTAAAGGATGCAGACTCTGAACAGATGGGGTCCCACTTGACCCTAGGGTCTCCCTAGATGCCCTGTCAGACGAAATGGGCAACTTAAGTATTTTTACCCAAGCTCACCAACACCTGCATCTCTCAGTTGGAGCAAACCTGTTGAAGGTTTGAGACCCACCTGATCACCCTCGAAGATCAATTTTGCCATCAACAAGCCAACATACAATCTTTAAAAGAACAAGTCAAAGACAAGGTTTCCGTTTTCTCCCTCAATTGGCATTGGGATGATGTCCAGGAGGAACTTGAAGGCCTGCAACGCCAGCTAGGATGACAGGACCCCTGTGACTATGCGGAAACTAAAATTTTGGAGCTAACACCTATCCCTGGCATTAACACTCTCTCCGCTCCTCTGGTAACTAACTTTAAGCCTAGTTTTAAATAAAGGTTTGTTCCCGGCTAAGAAAGTATTTCATTCTTCCTGTACGCTTATGAAAAACTCCATGGAGGAAGCCACCAACCGGCAAAGGTATAAAACATATCCACTACTTCCTGGATAGAACGGCATGGGAGATCATGACCCCTCATTTGAAGGAGTGCATAACGTGGGACCAGGTCCACACAGCTTTAATCCATGAGTTTGGAAGCAGCCAGACCTTAGCCAACCAAAAACAGGCCTGCATGGTATCCGATTAAACAAAGAGGAAAGCCCCACAGAGTTCACCTGCCGCTTCTATGCCCAAGCTCAACCCTTGGTTACCACAAATCATATCACCCTAGACGCTATTGCCGCTGTCATTTCTGCGTTAGGATCCTACCCTGAGGTCCAGATGCATATTATTGGCCAGAAGAATGGATTTACCTGCATCTGAGAAATTAAGGAGGCCCTTAATGAGATCCCTATGTCAACTCTGCACTCTAAGGCTATCTCCACTGGCCCCTCTAACCGCCCTAGGGTCCACGTGGTCAGAAAACCAGAAAAACTCTTGATACAGATATACTTACTGTAACGGTTCCAGGCACAGCGCCAAGAACTGCTGGAAACAACTTGCCAAGGAGGCGGGAAAAGGGCAGTCAGCATGAAGGATGAGGCACTTCATGCTGACGACCCCACTCAGCCTCAAGAATACTCTGTAATTGAAAGTGAACTAGGAGCCACGGCATCTTGGGAAGAAGTTTTGGTATCTAATGATAATAAAGAATTTGATACTGCTTACTCTTCTTCTGATGACTCTCCCATGTTCCTCACTCTGCTGCCCCAGTTCAGAAGCCTGGTCACCTGAGTCGCGGTCTGAGTTCACAAGATACCAGTCCATGCCATAATCGACAGTGGCTCCCCCATGAATGTCATATCCTCCAAGTTGATGAAATGCATCAAGATCGCTCTTGAAATGCCGCACTACATGAAGTATGGCAAGGCTGGCCCCCAGTGCACCCAATCCATAGGGGCCTATTCCTCTCTACTGATTTGTTTCGGAAAGCTCACTTTAGATACACCCGCCAACACTCTGGAAAACCCTAGCTATGACCTGCTCCTTGGGACTCAATTTCTTAGAGACTATTCGGCAGTGCTCCATAACAACAGCGGCTTTCTATCCTTGCTTAGTCAACATATTCCGCTTGTTTTTGAGACCCCTCGTGACTCCAAAACTGAGGTTAAAGCCTGGGCTTGCCTGCTAAAGAGTGAAGGCCAAATTGATCAGCTCAAATATCATATTAGGGGTTCTTAAATATGACTGCCCCCTCCTGCTGTTGATGGGCAAGAGGGCATGCCAATTTACTCACCTAAGGCAACTACCATCCCCCCAAAATCCCAGGTCATCGCCGATACCCAGGTCTATGTCAACATCCCCTCAGGGTACCTGCTAGAAGTCTGAGGCCTATACAACCCATCCCCAAAGGAGTTGCTAACCTGTCAAGGGATTCTAGATCCAGCCTTCACCAGATCTATATCAGTGCTGTTAGCCAACCTTACTGATAAACCTAAAATAGTAGGTCCAAACAGCCCTACCATCTATATCTGCTTACTACAGGTTAGAGGCTATCGCTGACATATGGAAATTTGGGGATTTAAGAGACTTTGGCTTGGAAGCTCCACCCTCAGTTAGTCTGGTTGATACTAATATCAGTAAAGACCTCTCAGATGACCAACAGCAAAAGGACCTAGCGTTATTGGAAGAATATTCAGACCTATTCTCGACCTTGACCTATGACTTCAGAAGAATGAACAGGGTCCTTCATCATGTAGAAACTGGGGATGCTCCTCCCTTCCGGTCCCAACCTTACTGAAAGAGCAAGGTAAAGGAGGCCCAGGTAACTGTTGAGCTAAAACAGCTACTCGACCCTGGACTCCTGGTGCCCTCGTGCAGCCCTTGGACCTCTCTTCTTCTGCTGGTTCAGAAAAAGGATGACAGCATTTTGTGGTGATGGACTATTGACAACTTAACTCCATCACTAAGAAGGACAGTTATCCTTTAACTCAAATTGACTATTCCCTCTGACTGCTCGGCAGATCTCAATACTTTTCTGCCATGGACCTTGCCAGCAGATATTGTCAGGTTGATCTCGCCCCAGAAGACTGGGCTAAGTGTGCGCTCATAACTAATGAAGGGCTATTCGAGCCTACTAGAATGCCCCAAGGCCTTTGTAACGCCCCAGCCACTTTCCAATGTGCCATGGATGGGATCCTTGGGGACTTGAAGCTCTCCTGCATTCTTGTTTACCTGGATGACATTACTGTCTTCTCTCAAACCTTTAATGGGCATCTGAAAATTCTACGGGAAGTCTTTGATTGACTATAATGAGCATCAATAAAGCTAAAACCCTCCAAGTGCTCCTTCTTTCAGTCCAAATTAGAATTCCTGGCGCAAAAGGTCTCTAAGGATGGCATCTAACCCCTACCGAACAAAATTGACACCATAGAGAAGATGTAGCGACCCCAGAGTTTAAGAAATATCCAGGTATTCCTTGGCATGGTGGGATATTACCAGAAGTTTATTCCTCAGTTTGCCAACCTCGCGGAACCGCTGTTTTATCTCCTACAGAAGAATGTGCTGTTTGTTTGGCGGCCTGAACAAGAACAGGATTTTAACGCCTTGAGAATCGCTCTATGTACTAGCCCATTCTAGTTCACCCTCACTTCAACCAGCCTTCCTGTTGTTCACAGATGTGAGTGATGTTGCTGTCGGGGCCATCCTGGCCCAACATGACAAATACCAGGTCGACCACCCCGTGGCCTACTTTAGTAAGAGGCTAAATAAAGCCAAGCGGAACTACAGCGTCACTAAGAGGGAGTGCCTAGCCATCCTACTGGCCATCAAACATTTTTGTCCCTATCTCTATGGCACCCACTTTATTATCATTACAGACTACTCCTTGCTATGGTGGCTGCAACAAATGAAGGATCCTAACGGTTGGTTAGCCAGATGGGCTCTATGACTACAAAGCTAAAATTTCACCATCATCCATCATGAAGGCGCTATTCGCCAGAATGCGGATGGCCTCTCCAGGATGCCAGTACTAGCAGCGTTGACCCCCGAGGAAGACTGGCTGTATGAACTAATAGGCCAACCTGACCAGTGGGAGTTGGAAACCCCGGAGGTCCAGGCTGAACTATGAAGGATGACTTGTGATACACAAATTAAGGATGGGATGCTTTATAAGAAAGTCAATAAGAAGTGGCTCCCTTATATCCGCCCCTCCTCCAGAACTGATGTTATACTAGAAGGCCATTCCACCGTGGGACATGGGGCTGTCAAAAAGACCCATGGGTGGTTGAAATCACGATGCTACTGGGACCGCATGATTGAGACTATCCAGGAGATCCTGGAGGCATATACAACTTGCCGATTGCAAGACTGATCTAACCCCCAATTCCAACATTTGGTGGTTGCCCCATATGTCACTTCAATGTGGTAAGCATTGATGTGGTGGGCCCCCTTCCCACTGGGTTGCATGGCCATAAAATATATTATCCTAGCCGTGGACCATCTAACCAAGTGGGTTGAAGAAATTTCAGTCCCAGCTACTACTGCCAAGGCCACTACCCTATTCCTTTTATGATCCATTTTCACCTAGCATGGGTTCCCCCAAACCTTACTCTCAGACAATGGTCTAAACTTCACCTCACAGGTAGTGCAAGAACTTACCTCGATATTCAGCACTACCCAGAGTTTCGCTGCACCTTACCACCCCTCTAGTACTGGGGCGGTTGAATGGGCTAATGCAACTCTTATTTCTATAATTTGAAGATTAGCTGCCTCAGACTCTGCTCGTTGGAACCATTACCTACCCAGCGCCTTACTTGCCTACCAAGTAAGCTATCACTGAGTTATCAAGATGTCCCCATTTGAAGTCCTATATGGGCGGGCACCTCGGCTGCCAAGTAGCATCCAGCCAATGCTCAAGACCTCCACCCTGAGAATTCTGATTTAACTATGAGGGCTCTAGCTAATGAAATTGTCCAGCTCCAAGCCCAAGACACTCAAGGCATTATCACCACCACTGGAAGAGAGACACCCTAATCAAATCTCGAATGACCCTACTTACCGTATTTTCAATTAGGTGACCTTGTTCTCTTTTATCATTATCAATCTGGAGACTGAAAAAACAAGCTTGACGTACTTTGGTCTGAACCCTATAAAGTGATTCATAGGGTGAAGTCTGAGTACTCCATTGCCGATGTCAACCAAGAGAAAGTGGTAAATTGGGTGCATGGTCAGTTCCTGTGGCTGTATTCCTCCCTCCGACAGGATCTTAAGGGGAGCATTGTCAGAATTCAAGATAATAATTGAATCAAATTCTCCTTCTGAATTTGGCCATACCAGATCAGTCATTAAACCTAACTGAGTTAATTCAATTTCAGGATCCTCCTCCCCTATTCCTGAGTCACGTGGGGAGACGTTTCCACCCATTTGGTCAGGTGAGCAACACCACCCATTGAGGATCCCATGAGGAGGCCATTCCAGAAGATCAGTAAAGATCCTGAATGGATGAGGCCCCAATGATCCCAAAAGCACCAAGTTCCAACACATCCTATAAATACCAAATCCTTCTAAGCCTAATAAATTATCGATTAACTTACCCAGCTTTCCACTTCTTTCTTGACCTTTTCTGCAAATTAGCAGCTTTGAGCCACCTTTGGACCTCGGCGCCAGTCCAAAGAACTGTAGCACCGACACCCACCTACACAACATCTCAAAAATCTCTTTTTCAGTGTTAAAGATGAGTATTAAATTTAGATTCTTCCAATAGGGACTCCGCAGAAGTCACCATTGACACCCTCAGGACCTCCGCAATGTAGTGGGGGTTCATTCTAAGCTGGATCACGGTCTCTTCCCCCCCCTTACAATTTATTAAACTTTTTGACACTCTTATCAGCTTTCCAAAAAACAGTCAAGCTATGGGTTTATAAACTAGCCGCTTTTCAGATCCAGGTGTAAGAGCTGTCAACCTCACAGCATGTGGAGGACTGCAGCTGTGAATCACCTCAGGAGCAACCTGACTTTGAAATCCATCAAAACTATTAAGTTGTGGAATTTTAAGCAGAGAGACTAGCTTCAGCACAACTCTAGTCAGCACAGATTGATATTGCTGCTTTCTAGGAACCCCACTCTTTCCTAAATAACACAATGCATTAAATGGACATTTTGGAGGCAACTACTACTGGACAGAATATACCATTCTCATTATCTAACCCGGTGTTAAAAACACATCTTTTGCAACACCAAGGTGGCCATCTTATATTGACTAAACTCACCAACTCAGACTTCTCCTTCTATGCTACCAATATCAACCTGCCTAATGCAGATGATTAACAGAACGGCATTCTGGAATTGCTTGTCCAACTAAATCTCCCTTGTAACACATTACCAATGGGAGATTTCAACGCCACTATAGTTACATATGTAACTCTTATTTCCTCAAGGCAAGGGAACACCTTAGATCCAGTTGATACCATCACTTTTTTTTCTTAAGCGTTATACAGATGCACTACCACCCTCCGAGTCTGTACTTGTTTGTATGACTAGAATCCAATATGACGGAGGGATATTTCAGTAAAAGTTGCTCATTGACTTGACAATGATTGATATCCTTAAGATTGTCTAAATCTCCTATACTGGTTAATGTAAAAACATCTGAGAAAATTACAGGTCACTTTCTGCTATCCTCACCACTATGCTCAGACTGTCGCGCAATCTCTGGCCAAGGGTTGCCCCAGCTTTTATTAGCATCTCCTTTGCTAAAGAGAAGTTGTCTGCATCCATCTGGAAATATCACCTCTTTACCACCCCGCCTTGCCAATCCCAGTGCTAGTTGGGTGGCGACTGATGTGGGAAAACCCAAGTTACTTATATATGTTCCATAGCCCAGATGGCATGGCTCAAACTAGAGTCAAAAGAACCAAACTAGAATTAGGAACCTCAAGCTGCACTGAAAACCTTCTCCCTCTCCAAGTTGGATGAATAGCAGGAAACTTTCTTAGAAACCCCTGTTCATAGACCAAACTGCAGGAAGAGCTCACATCTAGCTTTACACCATTCTGCTATATTGCCCTGTGGGAATGCCACCTTCTCTTTCCATCAAAAACAAAAACCTGATAAAAAGCGCAGCAGATCAATGAATAAAAACCATTGAAACCACTAAACAATGAATAAAGAAGAAATTATGAGGAGCTACACCGCTTCTACATTTACCTCTTCCACTCTGACCACTTTGATCTTTCAGACATCCAGGAATTCCTGTGATGAATGCCAGCATCACCCACTGACTCATGGGACAACGTAGCTCTCCTAACCTCAATTTCTATTTAGGAGGTTATGCATATCCTCCTTTAGTATCCACGGCTTAAATACCCAACCATTATGACATACCCTTTTAGATGTGCATTTTAGAACTAAAGTTGATATCTAAATCTCCTCCACCGCCTCTTTGCAGCATTCATGGCAAAAGACAAGGTCCTCTATAAACTCTAGAGACTCCATCTTGACCATCATTAAAAAAGGTAGGACTGTGAGAGCCTGGACAATTAGTGTCACATAGACTTAATCAACTTTGATCAAAATATTTTTCACAAAGCTTCTGGCCAACTAAATCACTGCATGGGTGTCAGCCGCATCAAGCCTAACAGAAAGGGCGTAAGTAGAGTATCTGTAACTCTTTCATTCCCAGCGATGTGGTGCAAGATGCACAGCCACACCGCCAGATAAACTAGTAATTAGCAGGAGGATAAACAGGGCACCGCTAAGGATGCTGGAGCAAAAGGAACCCAGGGCAAGTGTGAAAAACGCTGTATGTAGTAGTTGAAAGCAAATAAATAACAATACTTGGTAGGACCCAAGGGGAGTCCACAACAAAGCGGAGATATGTGCGGTAGAGCTTGTGTGCTTCAGTCTAGATGTGACCAGGGCGGCCCTGCGGTGCACCAGATATCATATATACTTATGTTATAATAAAATGGCCAACGTTGTTAGAGACCTCCTTGAGGAGGTCCATGTCGGACAATTACAAGTCCAAAGTATTGGTAATAATGGTTTGGGGAAAATAATGCAAATATCGTCCAAAAGATCCTAGTTGATTCCCAGTGGAATACCTTAAATCAGGGTAACACTTCTACTAATAATCGGGCAAACAAATTGAGTTTGGTCATTTGGTTTGCACCAAATCGTCAGCAAATTCAGGGAGTTCATTAAAGGCTCCTCCCCCGGCCTTTTCTATTGTAGTACAGGTTACACCACGGAAACTGGCCTTTTTTTAGGGTTGGAGGGGGTCCAACTAAGTGAAAATATTTTCCAGCCCATTGCTTGGGTCATAATAATAAAGAGATTACCTGATGAACTAGTCCTTCCTGCTCCTGACCCTTAATCAGCCATTCCGCCCAAACAAGCAATTTTGTGAGATCCTATAGGGTGACAGCTCATATTACCTAATTTGGACTTTACTAAGCAATCTGAACTTCGAGACTAAAAATTTCAATTACTACTATCAACTTATTAAGAGGGGTCTTTTTTACCCCGTTGCCAATTCAAATAAATAACTATAAAAAACCTACCTTTCAGTCTTTATCAGTGTTTTGCTATTTTTTATTATAAGTGGTTCATAAAACCCCTAATATATTGTTGGATTCCAGGTAAAAAGCACCCGAAAGCTCCTTCAAAAAACCAAAAATTCAACAGTCTGCGCACAGGTTCACCCAAGGAACCATATTTAAAAAACGTAAGTTAATGATATTTTTATTAAAGAAAAGTTGACCAACGAGAAAGGTTGGTCTTGAGAATCATAATTAAACATTTGGGGAAATCATTGATTAGTGGAAGTGGTGCTAAGCCCAAGTCCACCAATAAGCGCAGGCTTCCATTGGCCAGGGTACTATAGCTCAAGACTGACCAAAATCAAGTTATTGATTTAAGGCAAGGCTGACCTAGGTTAGATATTTTGAAAATTGAACGGGTTCTAAAACCAAATTTGCTGAGCAATTGAATTGAACCGTCATGAATGAGAACATAGATGGTGCATTATCTCCCTGGCTATAATGCCAGGACAAGCAACACGCACATTACCAGAACCAACCTGTGGATATTTGGCCTGTACCCAGCATTAGTCCAGGGTATGCTTAAGGTCAGGGAGGCCTGCCAATTTCACATTTTTTTACCTTCTGACGTGCAGCTTTGCCCTCACAGATGGTTCCCACAATCATGTAATCATCAAACCATGAAATCACCCTCTCGTTCTTTTGGGGCTCCACCCCTCCTGGGGCTTGCGCCAGGGAAAAGTTCTTGTGGGCTGGGGCCAGCTTCATAGCAGCAATGGTTTGCTTTGACTGAGGTCCAGAAGTCTGGGGAAAGCTTGTGGAAAACTTCAATTGGGTCTTCAGCATGTGTGCACTCATGCTCTGGTACTCAACTGTTTTCTACTGCATCAAATACCTTCCAGGATACTAGATACTCAAGCCTTCTTTTTACTCAGTGTGAGGCCACTATCTCATCCACTTCCCACTCCAGCGCCCCATCCACGAGAAAAGCCTTCAAGGTCTCTGGTGGGGGCCCTCAAACATGTGAGCTTGCTTTCATGGAAGCCTGAAAAGATTCAAAATGAGGGAGGGGAGTCCCAACTGGTATGAGGCGTGGCCTAATTTCTGACAACACGATAAGGCTCAATTCTCTCTGGTCCCTGCTTTTTGCATGACTGCTTGATAGGGATGTTTCAAGAATCAAGCATCACGAGATCTTCTTCCTTGTACGCAGGACCCACCCATCCCTTTCCATTGGAGTTCTCCTTATAAACATGCAATGCTGCCTTTAAATTCGTGGAAGCCCCCTGGTGTACTTTCTTAATAGTCTAAAAAAGTCCACCACAGCTTCAACTTTAGATCCACAACTGGGCCCCATGTTGGAGGTGGGGTTAAACCCATGGCTGTCAAAAAATGGGGAACAACTGATAGATGCTAGTTGAATTTTGATGTAGCTAAACTGGGACATGGGAAGGTGTTAAACGTAATCTTAATGACCCGCGGCAGTGTAAAATCTCAGGAACTGTTAAAAGCACGGGTAACTCTTTCTTTCTTCCTATCTGATTGGGGGTTACAGGTAGATGAATAGCAGGGACGAATTTTCAGATTCTTACACAACTCTTCCCAGAAGTCAGAGGCAAACTGGGGTCCAGGATCGCTGATTATTTCTTGGGGGGTCCATGATGAGCAACACATATATGATAAAGAGCCTAGACATCACAGCCGTAGTTACTGTGGTTCTGCAGAAATAAAGAGGCGAACCTCGTAAAATGGTCCACTTCTACCATGATAGCATTGTAGCCATCAGATATGGGAAATTCCACAATTAAGCCACCAATAAAAGAGTCCAAGGCCCTTCAGTCTTTTATTTGGCACCAACAACTCCGCTAGTGGCTGTCAATTTAATTTCATTTGCTTGCAGACCAGGAACTCTTTAAAATACCTGCGCACCTGAGCGGCTAACCCCTTCCAATTGTAAGTGTGGCAAATTAGCTCCAGAGTCTTCACCTTCCCAGGATGACCAACGGCGATTCCGTCATGATGGTCCCAGATGTTTTCCAGGCGAAGTAGTGTGGTGGGAACCCATAGGAGCCCTTAAAAACCACACCATCCAATCCTTCACGTGGTGACCCCTTGATAATGTCCTCCTGGCAACGCGCTCTATAAAAGGACCATATTGTATTTGGCCGACAAAGCCTGTGAAAGGAATACCTTTCTGAACATACCATATTCCTCCACATTTTCCAGAGGAGCGAGTGATGGCCCGTGGGCCGAGGGAAAGGGAAGTTGAGACACAATCTTACCCGGCTGAATCATCAAATGGGTGTTATGCACCTCTATCTCCTTAGAATCAGGAGATAGTGCAGGGTTGCAGCTTAAAGCGTCCGCCAAACCATTCTCTTTGACCTTAATAAACATATAGAAAAACAAAAATTGGGCTAGGGTCCCATGCCAATGGGTTTACCATAGGGTCAAGATATAAGGTGCGCGGTAGTACAATAAGGTATGGTGATCTGTACTCACATGGAATAGTTGGGATGAGCCATGCAAGTGATGACGCCAATAGTCAGCACCTCAACCACTGCCAATAACCCTTTGTCATAAATGGTGTAGTTTAAAACAGGCTGGGACATTTTTCCAAGAAAAATATCCCACCTGATGCTCTGTTCCATGTTCACCTACTTGTAATAAGGAAGCTGTTATTGTGAAGTTAAAGCATCAGTAGCCATAGTGAACTCTTTTTCTGGATCTACATGGCTAAGGACGGATGTGGACAACAAGGTGAACTTGACAGATTAGTCACATTCTGTAAATTTGGGGCCATTGGAGAACTTTAGCTCCACTCGCATTATACAGGGGCGCTGTCACCTCAGAATATTTGGGCGAGAATTTCTTAAAGAACGTACACCTCACCAAAAAACTCCTCGAATTCATGACTGAAGTGAAGTGGCCCACTCACAAATTGCCTTATCCTTGTCTGGAGTTATTATGTGGCCTTGGTCGAAAATGACGTTTACCAGGAAGGTGACCTGGGACTTGGAGAATTCACAATTACTGATTTTTAACGTAAGGTTGGCTGCCTTTGATCTCTTTACCACTTGCTGAAGGTGTACTACATGGGACTCATGATCAGGGGAAAACACCAGAATATCATCCATGTAGGCCAATGCACACACACTCAGCAGGTTCCCCAAAACCAAATTTATACGACGTTGGAAAATAGCATATGCATTTTTAAGCCCAAATGGCATAACCCACAAACGGAAATTTCCCTTTCTGGTATGGAAGGTGGTTAGCCACTCTTGTCCCCACTTTAATACGAATCTGATTGAAAACATTGAGGCAATCCAGCTTGGAAAAGACCTTAGCCTTCTACACATAGCGCGCAGTCTGAGAGTCCAAAGGGATGGGAGTAAAACTGGTACAATAACATTGTTTAACTTTCTATAATCTGCGCATGGGCGTAAAGTACCATTGGCTTTCTCCACAAAAAGAAGGGGGAGCATACTGGAGAGGTACTCTGAAAAATCACGCCTTTTGCTAACTTCTCCTTAACCCGCACATTTGAATCCGCTTCCTCCCATGCAGTTAAAGGGATAATAGGGGAAGATATACGCACCAGATCAACTGTGAGCTTGAACTCACAATCAAAACTCTGAATGATCTGGTAGTACATTGGCTAAAAAGCCGCATCAAACAAATATTCCAGCCCCTCCAAACAGGAAAGTAAGGGTACCTCCAGAGAGGGCTTTAGCAATGGAGCAAGTCTGAGAGTGTGGACATTGGGCCAGTGGGGCAGATCGCCCTGAGAATTGGCCTCAGACAAGTGACAACTAATATATGACCATTCTTTAAAGTTAAGGGCAAGGTTTGTCTTTCAAGTTGATCCTGACATCAAAATTTTGCCACCACTCTTATCATGGGGACAACAAGTTAATTTTAGACTGGCTTGCCAGTCTAGGTGCTGAAACACCCAAATGGCGAGCCCAAATGCCAGAGGCACTGCTTCTTAAATGACTATTGTTAGAATGTATAAATTTTGCCTACAAGAGCCCATGGGCCATAGCTGTGAATATAAACCTAGCAACGAACCAGTTAAACACAGCCCTAAGCACATTGGTTTTCTAAAATAATTGAGTCAGGAAGGGCAGTATAGATTTTGTCATAATAAAAACTGGAATTAGGAAATGCGATTTTATTGGAAGTATAAAAGTAGATAATCATCCATCGATTTCCTCAGTGAGCTATGACTGCATATATAGGAGATTGATTTTAGATAGCTTTTTAAAAAGCTCAGGATTGGGCCCTCAAGATTTGACCTAACCCAGCGAACTTTGAGTGGGGGGGGGAAAATGAGAATGAAACTAATTAAAATTGACATCGAAAGGGTAATTACCCTGGCAGGTAAAATTGCTTCCACTCTAGTGAAGGTTTTGAGGTCAAAACTTGTACTGGCTGATAAATTCTCAATGTGGCATAATTGTCCCAGGGTCAACCCACCTCAAATATTTTAGAATTGACATTAAAGTAGTCAGTGGTGGGCTGAGTTGCTGCCTATTCAGCCTTGGATGCATAAATTGTGGCTTTATTGCCTTTTCAATAGTTAGAGCGAGGGCATCTTACATGATGAGCAACAGGAACCTCCCAGGGACGCCCCACAGAGGGGCAGTCCCAAGAGGTCAGTAGCAGGTTTGGGGTACCCAACCCACCTGCACCCAGTCACTTTGGCATCTGTTCAGCAAAGCGAGATTTATGAACAATGATCCTGATATGAGAGGATAAGATTCTGAGCTTAGGGCGACTTTCAATGATGACCTGACACCATCAGCGAGTTTTGCCAGAGATCTGGCATAAGCACATACTTAATGAGTATAAGCCCGTCAGGCTTTGTTTTTAAAGTTTTGGAGGCATAATTAGGATTAATGACAACGTTTTCTGATGACAAAATGACATTGGGGAGTTTTTCTGGGGATTTAATAATGGGCACATTCTTTTTGGCAGGTACACGCCCGTCAGGCTATGTTTCCATTGATTTTGAAACTGGTTTCAATCCAACAATATAATTTCCTAGCTGCTCAATGCCACTGGCGAGTGTGGCTGAGGATTAAATCTTTGATACTCCATTTTTCTGAATGCATAAGCATGTTGGGCTTTGTTGCCATGAGTTTAAGGATTTTATATTTCAGCGCAAATTTCTTTAATTCGCCGTACTAATATAGCAGAAGAAAATGTGGGTACAGGTGGTGGAATCTTCAGAGGGATGGCCTTTACCCAACACCAATTACCACATGTGCAAGATCACCCTGCATGAAAAGTGGGACAGCTTCCCTATTAGGACACTTCTTAGTGGGGAATGGGAACACCGCCTAGTCTAGGCAGAGGGGATGCTCCACCAGACCTACATTACCCTTCCCTTTTGCCAAAGGAGGAGCCACCACTGGAGAATTGCATGAGAGCCAAAATTTTGTGGGCTTTAGGTAATTTGATCGCTATCAAAGCAGCAATCTTTGGGTAAGGACGAGGATCTTCTTTGTGGGAGGCATGGAGAGCATAGACCAGCTCCAAGCAGTTTTACAATCAAGGCTCTGACCCAACTGTTCTCATAGGATGGATAGCCTATCTAAGTGATGAGATATTGAACTGATCGCTGAGATTTAAGGAAAGCCAGGATGCCCCCAATTCAGCATCCTTTACAACCTCGATCACAATAGGCTCAGGACCTTAGGTAATGGCCCCCTTGGGTAAGGATAACTGAGACACATGGAAGACTGGGTGTTGCTTCCAGTGAAGTGGCAAATTCAACCAGAAAGCGCCATTACCCAAATCTTCCTCCACCAAGTGGGAACCTGAGAATTTGCTTGCAAACTTACGTGAGGGCACCTGCATCCACAAATATCATGTGTTGAACATGACATTTGAACTGACCCTGATTTTGTGAGCTAGGATCCAGTCCAATCTGCAAACGGCTTGTAGTTGCTTATAGTTTTAGTGAGATGCTCCCAAACTAAGGACTGCATTGTCTGGATATTTGGACATGATCAGGGCAACTGGTACTTCTGAGCGAAGGCGTGGGCCAATTAAGAATGAGAGGTTGTACCCCAAGGTCACTTCATATGGGAGAATTCAGTGTAGTCATGCATTCCATTATTCTTACATAAACTGAGCGAGGGGGAAGTCATCAGCTCAGTTATCCTGAGTAGCAGCCAGGTAGCAGCGTAGGTACTGATCAAGGATCTGATTGACCCGCTCAGTTTGGCCATCAGATTGGGGGTGGTATGTGATAGAGAGGCAGGGCATAATTTCCAAGATTGGTAAGAGCTCATTCCAGAATCGTGCAATGACTGGGGCCTGCAGTCAATAATAACCTCCTGCGGGAGGCCAAACAGTGCGAACACATGGCGCATGAAAATACTAGCAGTTTCTTCAGAAGTGATAATGGAGAAACAATAGATAAAAAGGGATGATTTTGTGAAGCAGTCAACAACCACCATCACCACTATAAACCCATTGGAACTGGGAGGTTCAACGATGAAGTCCATGGACACCAATGTCCATGGACCCTCTGCCTGTTGTTAGGGATGAAGAGGGCCATTATTACCTGAACAGTCCGACTTGGCCTGTGCATATGTTATGCAATCTGAAATCCATGCTAGAACATCTTTTGATAAGCCCACCCAATTAAGGTACAATTGATCAAGTTGATGCACTTTTTATTCCCTGGATGTCCAATTGTAGGAGGATTGTAGTGAGCCTGAATCACTTCAGTTCAAAGAAGGGGAGGAACCCAAACCCTTGACTAGATTTGAATGAGACCCTCATCCAGAGAATTCAAGGAATGTTTTGATGCAGGGAGGGATAAACCAGACTAAAAGGTTCATCCCTTATGCACAGGCCGTTTGCGCTGCCAAAGAGTTGGGAGTTTAGGGGTGCTTCTAGAGCTAAGTCCACTTTCAAAACCATGGGAAGGACAAGGGATAATATTTTGGTGGGAGGGATGATGGTGACCAGATCCGCCTCATTTGAGTCTACAGGGCAATGTGCGGGGTTACAACTAAAGAAGTTGGGAAGAACATTTAACTCTCCTTCCATAAAATCATATTTGAAGTTAAAGCTGCACAAATCCCAGTAGGTTTGAGCTTGCTGGTGTGCTAACTTCTGTGGTTTGTGGAAGTAAAAAAGGGCTTGATGATCCGTTTGAACTGCTAACTTGTGCTGAGCGCCCTGCAAAAGATACCGCCAGTGGGTCAGGGCCCATTCCACAACTGCCAGCTCCTTATCGTAGAAGGCTCAGGGCTGCTCAGTAGGAGAGAACATGTGGGAAAAGTAGGCTATGAGGTGTTTCAACCCCTCATGCTCATAAAGCAATACAGCCCCCACCACAACAGATGTCACATCACATGCTACAATGTAGGACTTTGAGGGCCCCGCATGTTTTAGGATGGGGGGGTGAGTGGGTAAAAACACCCCTTTAATTGACTCAAACGCCTGCTGGCACTAAGGTGTCCAATGAAAGGGGACATCCTTACCCATGAGTGGATGAAGTGTGGTGGCTATCTGGGATAGGGCAGGGGTTAACTTCTCTAAGAAAAATTTTATATTGCCTAAGAAGATTCTCAATTGCTTTTGGGTCATTGGAGTTGGCCACTCGTAGATGGCGTCCAACTTGTTGAAAGAATGTGTACCCATCCTTTAAGATGAGATTGCCCAAGAATGTGACTTCCTCCAGATATAAACTTTCATTTTGAAAGCTTGACAAACAGACCCGCCTTATTTAAGGCCGCCAAAACTGTTTACAAGTTTTTTGCATGTTGTTCAGGAGTCGGGGAGCGTACCAAGATAACATCAATATAAGCGACTGCATAGGTGAACCAGAAATCACCCAGCACACTATCAATCATTCTTCTAGAACATGGCTGGTGCATCCTTTGGCCCAAAAGGCATTACTCAGAACTGGAAGATGCCCCGTTTTGTTTGGATTGCAGTAAGCCATCACTGACCCTCCATCACCTGAATCTGGTCGAAGGCATTGGCAATATTGAGTTTTTAGAACGCCTGCGATCTGGCAATCACTTGCCCAATTGTCTGTTCCAAAAGCAGAGGGTAGGGATCGTGGACTGTGATCTTATTAAGGTGACCAAAAACCACGCAGGGACGAAGGGAACCATTGGTTTTCTTGGCAAAGATGATGGGAAAGGCAAATTTGGGAAGGTTTTTTAAAAAGCCAACCCTTCTGAAGCATTACATCTAACCATGAATTGAGGTCAACCTTTAATCGCTGTATGTGGGTACAGCGGGCAGTTTATGTTAACCACCTGTACCATAGTCCGATTCTCCAAGTAGAATTGCATTCAGGGGGAAGGAGATCAGACTTGGTAGAGTCAAAAATGCTCTGATATCCCATCAACTCAACGAGAAAATATGGTGGAAGAACAACGGGGGAACCAATGGTTGTACTCAAACTTTGGCCACAAGCTTTAGTGAGGGTATCTATCAATGGAAACTATCCCTCCATCTGGCCATTAGAGAAAGACAACACATTAGACTCAAGGTGAATTATAACATGCTGCTGACTTCACCAACCCCCCCCCAAAAAAAAACTTACTGTATACACCAGGATTAAATTTGCGGAGAATCAATTGCAAAAGCTAGACTAGTTGAACTGAGAAAGGTACTGGGCGTCATACTTTGTATGGGGGCTGGGAGGCTGATGAAGCAACCTTTACCGTAGGACCCAAGTCCAGTTCAAAATCAGCTGATGAGACAACTCTACGCTCATAAAGTTACCGATTGCTCTAGTTTCAACCAAGGCCTCAAAGGACACCCAGTGTGATCTGATACTAATTTTCATTAGTAATATAAATAGGCGCAATTCTCTTTATTGGCAGCTATGATTGAGCTCTTAGATAAGGAAGAGATTGCAATAGAATTGAGGGAAAATGATGTTTATGACTGGGGAAGATGCTATATAAGTTGAAATGCTAGAATATTCCAACACAGGTGCAGGGGCTGTGGTAACTTTTGAAATTTAATCTAGATATTAATTTGGAGTTGGGATTTGATACCAAGGCCACCTCAGCGGCTCCTAGCATGAATATCCATTTTGGAGGGTGGTCTGATTAAATACTAGATACATTGGGCTAATGTGGTCATAGTAGAACTTCTTCACAGCCCTATTCATCTGAAAGAAAATACCACTGCTGCGCCCATCTCAATGAGAAGGGCGGAAATGGTTAAAAATAATGGATAGTTGAATATGTCATGGTTACATAAAGTTAATTTAGACCGGCTGGACAGTATAGTTGCTGAAACACCCATATGTTGAGCCCAAATTCCAGAAGCACTGCTGCATGAATGACTGTTGTTAGAATGTGAATGAATTTCGCCAATGAGCGCCCATGAGCCATAACTGTTAATAAAAACCTAACAATGAACAAACAAACATGGCTCAGGGCCCGTGGGGTATAAAATAATTGAGTTGGTAAGGGTGGTATAGACTATTGTCATAATAAAATTCTGGAATTAGGAAATGACCTTTATTGGAAATATAAAAGTAGAAAATAAACCGTCAATTTCCTCATTGTGCTATGATTTCTTAAATGAAAATTGATTTTAAGGAATAGCTTGGAAAAGCTCAAAATTGGGGCCCATAAGATTTGACCCAACCCAGAGAACTTTGAGCAAGGGGAAAAATGATAATGAACCTAAAAAGAATATCAAAAATAGTTGGCGGTGGGCTGAGTTGCTTCTGATTCAGCCTCAGATGCTTAGATTGTGGCTTTACCACTTTTTCAATAGTTAGCTTTATGGCATCTCACCTGAAAGGCAATGGGAACCTTCCAGGGCTACCCCACACAGGTGCGGTCCCAAGAGGTTGGGAACAGGTTCAGGATACCCAACCTGCCTGCACACGGTTGCTTTAGCATATGTTCAACCAAGCAAGATTTATCAAATGAGAGTACTAATATAAGTGGGGAGTGTTCTGAGCTAAAGGCGACTTTCAACAATGACCTGACGCCATCAGCAATTTTTGCCAAAGATCTGACATATAGCACATTCATCTTATAGGGTACAAGCCCGAAGGGCTTTGTTTCCAAAGTTTTGGAGGCAAAATTTGAATTAATGACAACGTTTTATAATGACACAATGCAATTGGGAGTCTTGCTGGGGATTTAATAATAGGCACATTCTTTTTGGCAGGTACACGCCCACCAGGCTCTGTTTCCAATGTTTTTGAAGCTGATTTCAAACTGAAAACATAATTTCCTAGTAGCTCGATGCTACTGGTAAGTGTGGCTGAAGATTCGATCCTTGATGCTCCATCTCCTAGATGTTAACACCTGTCAGGCTTCATAGCCATGGGTTTAAGGTTTTCAGATATTTCAGCGCAATTAAAATTTAATTTGCAATACTAATTCATTAGAAGAAATTGTGTGTTCAGGCAGTAGAATCTTCAGAGGGATGGATGTTACCCAACACTCATCTACCACATGGGCGAGATCACCCTGCATGACAAGAGGGACAGCAGCCCTCTTATGAACCTTCTTAGTGGAGAATGGGAAACCTCCCAGTCTAGGAAGAGAGGATGCTCCCTCAGACTTACAACTCTACCCCCAAAATAATGGGTTACAGAAGGTTTTTGATTGCTTGGAAATGATCGCCAAATGATACTTGCTAACTTAGGAATCCACTAGCCCTAGAACCTTCAGCGTGAGAATACCTTGGGAAGCCCCTCCCCTAACCATATCACCAGGAAAGTAACTCGTCTTAAGATAGTCGTCTGGGTCTTAGTTTATAAAAATTTTGGAGGCTCCAGTATCCACTAAAATCGATGTGCTGATTTTTCCTAAAGGAGAAAAAAGGTTAGCAGTCAACAAAAAATATCCAGAATGGACTTTATTCAAAGAAGACAACGCCAATGCTTCACCAGGATACTAAACATCAGGCATAAGCATGCCCACAAGATATGTGTTTACACCATAGAACGGAGAGGGATAATTGGCCACTCTTACTACTGAGACCACATATCCCACCATACCTTCAACAATAGCTTAAACATTTTAATATTGTAAAAGTAACTCCTTTTTCTTCGCCTGTGTTCTGCAGATCATGGTAGGAGTCAAGAGCGGGTTCTCTGTGGTGATTGAGTATACTGAAATTATTGCCAAACTAGAGATACAAGAGATATTTTTGTTCATTTCATATAAAGAATTGGCATTATAAAACGCGTTTTGTAATATGGATGACCCCATACCCATGTTGGCGGTGGGTTGTACATTGATATAAATCCATCCACAGAAGGCCCTTTGTCAATAATCCAGTTTGCATCACCAAAACGTGATGCCAAGGAAAAATTATTTTATTATATTGTTATCAATAAATTTCAGTGGAAAGTTAGGGAATCATGACCCCCAGATTGTGAAGCATCCATATCCACCAGCTATGAGCAAGGAGTGTGGGTACATCCCAATTGGAGGTAATGAGAATATCTCTGAGGCTCATCAACCATCATCCTAATGAGAAAATGGTGGTTTTCCCCATTGAGGCCATAACAAATGGCAGGTGCACCCAATTTGCACTCAGCAAAAGCACCACACGGATAGTACTTGTGCATGTAAAATAAATTGGTTGGACAACTAATGTAAGAAGAGTATCTGTAATACTCTCGTTCCCAGTGAAGTGGTGCAAGATGCACAGCCACACCACTATGGAACTAGTCATTATCAAGAGGAAAAGCAGGGCACCACTAAGGATGCCAGAGCAAAAGGAACAAGGCAAGGGTATACAACGCTATATATAGTAACTGAAAGCAAATAAATAACAATACTTGGTAGGACCCCCAGGGGAGTCCATAACCAAGAAGAAATTTTGCAGTAGAGCTTGGGTGCCCCAGTCTGGAGGTGACTAGGGCGGCCCTGCGGTGCACCAGATATTGTAGATATATTTGATATAATAATATGACCAACGTTGTTAAAACCTCCTTGAGGAGGTCCGCGCAAAGGTTTTCAAAAAACCATATTTAAGAAAATGTAAGCTAATGGGAATTTTTATGAAGAAAATTTTACCAATGAGGAAGGTTGGCTTTAAAAACATACTAAAACAACTTGGGGAATTATCAATTGGTGGAAGTGGTGCTAAGCCCAAGTGCATCAATAAAAGTGCACGCTTCCAACAGCCATGGTATTATAGCTTGAGATTGACCAAATGTTGTGTTTAGGATACAAGGAAAAGCTGACCCAAATTAGAAATTTTGAAAATTAATTGGGGTTGAAACTCCGTTTGCTGAGCAACCAAATCAAGCCGTCATGATTGAGAATGTAAGTGTTGAGTTTTAACGCCCTGGCTGTAACGCCAGGAAGAGCATCATGCACATTCCCAGGACCAACCTGGACATATTTGGCCTGTACTCAGCGTTGGTCCAGGGTATGCTTAAGGTCATGGAGGCCTGCCAATTTCACATTTTTTTACCTTCTGACGTGCAGCTTTGTCCTTACAGATGGTTCCCACAATCATGTCATCATCAAGCCATGACAATGGGTTTATTCTAGTAGGTTGCTTAGGGATAACCATAAAACCTTTATGCGCCTTTGACAGCTAACTCATATAGGATGAATGGAATTGTGGCTCCCATGGATGTGGACCAAGGCTTACGTTGGATTATTGTAATTATAACAATGTTTCCCTAGCCCACTTCCATCTCCCTTACTGCTCATCTCTGGATTTTGGTGCTTTACAATAAGCTTTACTCCAGAGTCCTGGTACCAAAGGGCATTAAAGCAGCATTCCTTTACCAATCCTATTTAACATCACCCTCAACCCTCTCTTGGAATCCATGAAAGACAAGCTAATGTGAGCCATGGTCCCACTTAAGCCCTCATTAATATTATGGACTAAGTAGATGACAGTTATATTGCGTTTGCTGACCTAAAGATGTCACTATCTCAACCAGGAACCTTAAAGTTAAACAAAAGCGTTTGATGCCAAGGTCAAAACCTCCAAGACAGAGTTAGTACAGGTTGGCAGTCTCACCTTCGCTGCCATTAAATACTAAACCATGTAGAGTACCTTCCATCACCTGGGTGTCCTGACCAACTACCAAATAGTTGTGCTCAAAGACAATGAGGACTTGATCCTGGAGGCTGTGAACTCCAGGATCACCAGATGGAACCGGTAGAACATAATCTAGGATCAGGCCTATATGGACAAACGTGTTTCACCTCTCCAAAATCTGGTTCCTCGCACACGTCTGGCCATTCACAGGTGCATTTTTGTATAGCTAATGTAATTATCCTCTATTAGTTATGAGGATTAAAATATCAGCCAAAGGCACTGTCTACAATGCCTGACTATGCAATGAAGAGTCCTTGAGCTTCTGGATGCCTCTCTACGCAGCTTTCTATCTGAAGCTTCTAAAACTAATTATCTGCTGTTTGACCCATATGCTCTAATGGGTGATAACCTTTGACAAGCTGTTATCATTTATAGGTATTAATAGAGTTTTGCTGTTCACTATAGGGAGTAGCTCACAAACCACCCAGGCCATCGCCTGAAACCCTTCTCTTAACCATATAAGAACCAAGCTCTCCTTACCTTGTAACGAGTAGGTGTAGGGGTGTATATGTTTCCCAGATAGAAGGGAAGGCCCCAATTTCAGCTTCCATTACCACGCAATCTGGCACAACGGACAGGTTGACAAAATTTGGCTCAACCCTTAGGTCAAAACTTCCAACTTCTGCGCCTTCTCAAACTCTTCTCTCGCTCTGTGAGATTCAACCTCCTGAGGTTCTGGCAGGACATGTACCACCTCAACTTTCAGCATAGGTGTGCACCACCTTATGGCGAGTGCTTTATTGTTCATTCAAAATAGCGTATTAAAATGGACATACCTTCCAAAAACAATACTTCCTTCGCTGTTCAGATAGATTCAACTCTCACCTCCATCATTTTTTATCTACTCAGTTGTTAAAGATTCCCTGTTAAAAGTCTATGTTCTCTTTGAGCTCAGATCTGGTCTGAATACTCTGCCTAAACTTGTTATTCAAGAAAACCCTACCTGGATACCACCGACCCCTCTAGTTCTTTCCAATTACATGGCACTATAGACTATTAACAATTACTTCTTTTAGGCTTACTATGACTCGCATGTGTAGACCTTACCACACACAGAAACCCACTTTCAGGTACATTTTAAAATGGTCCTAAAGGTCTCTACCATGTTGTTGACCCTCCCTGCTCAGTCCCTACTGCACACATCTCTGTAGCACCATTCCACTACATTTCTTAACGTCTCCTTCCTCCCCCTCCCTCATCTCAGGCTCTTGGGAGCTTAAACATGTTTAACAACCATTGATTCTCTCATTTCAGGGCAAACCATCTAGTACAAAAAATTATAGCTGATGATTCTATTCACATACAGTATATTGGAAAGTAGTTTTATGAATCAGTGACCTACTGAAATATTTTTTCTTAACGCCAGATCTCAACGGAGGTACTACTTTCAATAGCCATAACTTTATCTGAAATAGAATATATCCCTTATTTCATGAAATTATGTTCAAGAATTTACTTTATTTGAATTAAGAACACTTGATAATACTAAGCTTCTGTGAGTCTAAACGTAGCTGTTTAATACTTTTATAAAAATGTTAAGATGTCCATAAAGCTTTTTGAAAGTTTATGATGCTATAACAACAACCCAGAAAACAGAAACTTTGAGTCACCAGAAAGGGTTATTGATCATTTTTGGTAATTTTGATGGGGAATTTTAGAGACCTTGCGGCATTTGAGTTAAAAAAGCATACTTCTATTGTCTATCAATGTACATTTGATTTATTTTTGGTAGTAAGATCAATCCGCTAATAACTACCAAAAAGATTATAGCAAAACTGTATTAGACTTAGCGAATAGTCAAAGAGACTTGCAGGCATTGTCCTATCTTAGGTGAAGCCTTAACTTGGGGCCTCCAATCTATTTACTAATCCAATCAACCTTGACTTATAAAAACAAATTAATACCTTATCAATTAATGCTTTGTCAATCATAAGGACCAAAATCATTACATACATTATGTAAAATAGCATCAAACAAGAACAATCAATAGTAATGAGCTTTTAAATGAACGTACTCAAGATATTTTTATGCAAAGCGATCCACTACCTGATAACTATGACATTTTTTATCAAAGTTGTATACCATTTTGGTATAGGGAACAAATCTCTAATTCAGCTTTATCTTACCTTATTTTAAATTCGGCCTATAAGATGGATACTTTTATCTGTTGCCCACTTTTCTTTGTCCTGTAAAAAGTCTTAAGTATATAATTATATGGTTCTAGCTCCATCATGGTATGCTCCAATTTTTACTTATATCACTTACTTTACTCCTTTTTTCCTAGCAATTTAAATTGGGCTGCTCATTTACCCAATAAAATAAAATTTACACTTACACTTTTTTAAGGCTCATGTAAAGTTCACTCTCTTGGAACCTCTGAACCAATTTTTAGTTAAGTCCTTAATCATTATATATTTCACAGAACCTCTGACCTCTAAATATTCATGTTCAGAATCCCAAATCTATCATCTAATTCTAGCAAGCTATGAATATTAAGTTTTACAACAATTTGTCTCTAAAAGTCAAATAAAAAAGGTGCTTCTGCCAGGTACCCTTCAAAGCCAAAACTTGAACTTATAAGCTCACTCTTAGGCAAACTCTTTTATAAAATTACCCAACTTTACCATGTGCTACTTGATGAGATGGAAGCTAAATAAAAGCTCACTTTTAAATGAGCAAAACTCATGAAGATGTAGTACTTACTATAAATAATCTATTCAAAGAGATCCTTCAGGTCCATTGTTTTCTTTGAAAGTAAGGATCTTCAAAGGATACTCAATTATTAGTTGAATATAGCTCAAACGGGGATCTCTTAAGGTTAATTGTCCCAAAGGCAGTCTCTCAACGGTAATATGTAATTGAGGCAATCTCTGTTCGCTTTGAACAAGCAGGATCTCTGTGTATACAGGCAAAAAATGTCAAGTGATAAATACTAAGAAGAACTGAAGAGATCTTTATTGATCACAATTGGAGATATTTTTAGGGCTGTGTGAGATTTGGGATCACTTAAGTTAGACCTTGCACATGAATCAGGATTGAGTCATATATGTAAATCTCCTGATCAAGTGGCAGAATGAAAAGGTTTTCAGCGTACTTGGACATCCTGAGTTGTGTTGCAGTTTCTGGTGACCTCTGAAATTCAAGACCTTTGCCAAGTGAATCAGCCTTTGTCAGGTAAATTGACAGATTCAGGAAAAGTTTTGGATCTAAAATGCTCTTTCAAAATTCATTATCCTTATTGATCTGATATCTCTCAAAACTGTGGAGCTCCACTGGTCATGTTGCAAATTTTATGAGTTAAAATCTCGCCCATATCAGCGCAAACCCATTATTCCTGACATTACCCCCTCAAGACTTTTCAAGGAGGGACATAACTCTGGAAAAATCAGGCATGAACTTAATTCATGACAGAGCTCAATTCAAAATTGCAGTTGAATATTACAGTCCTTGTCAATAGATTTCATGGAAAGTGCTTGACCATAGAGTGTCAAGTTTGCAGACTGTCTTCCAGGTCAGTGATGATAAAACAGGACGAGGTCTTTTAATTGATATAGGCACAATAAGTTCTTGGGCATTGCTTTGTTCAGCTTTTCATCTAGTTTTAGTCCCCATGTCTTAGAATCTAAATCTTGTAGTTGGAAAGATTTATCAGCCAGCCTTTGAGTAATGAGATTAGTAGTATTAGACAAAAAGGTTTCTATTATGGGCTTTACATTTGAGGGCAGAATCAGATCTCATCTGTAAAGGGCTTTGTTGGGCCGCCAGGGAGGAATCATTGGTGGCATGATCATCTGAAGGCCAGGCTTCAAAGTTAACAGCCTTGGACGAGAAAGTTTTCATAAAGTTAAATAAAATAAAATAAAATAAGAGTTTAGGGGAGATGTTTTTTTAGAAGAATTTAGCACTATTTATAGTGCTTCAAAATATAATGATAGGAATAGGGATTATAAGGATAGGAATAGGAAAATTTAAGGGTAGTGTCATGGGACCTGTAGGAAAGTCCCAATAATAGGATATGTGGGGATAGATAAAGAGTGGATAAAGATTAGATAATGAATAGAAAGTGTACATTTTCCCCAGAATTCAGCATAATTTAAGAAAAGACTCAAATTTGGTATTCTGGTTGAATTGAACTCTGTTATTAAATTATTGGTCCATCCACAAAATATGCCCTTTGAATAATTATATCGATTCCCCCTGGACAAGGCTTTCACCTAATCCAGGGAGAATCCTGACAGGCTTGAAATGGGGACATCTGGATAATATAATGGTAACTTACATGGTATGCTATCAAAGCCACTGGCAAGTATTCATTCCATCATAAAGGGCCAGATTGAGCCATCTTTTGGAGGATGGTGACTAGTGTACCGTTCACACGTTCTATAGCTCCATTGGTAGCAGGTTGGTAGGGTGCCATAAAAGAGTGATAGGTGCCCATCAGCAAATTGAGATCAGAAACTACTTGAAAATAAAGTTGGTACCATTATCAGTGAGCAGCACCTTGGGACTACCTTGGCCTATATAGAGCTGTTTTAGTAAGAAGGATGCGATTGTTTAGTGGCGGGATAGGCAATATAAAGGCCTCCACCCATTTAATAAAGTGGTTAACTGCTAAGATGATCTAGATATGGCCATACATCGCTATAGGCAGGGGCCAATAGACATTGATTCTAACTGTTGAAAATGGGGTTTGAGACTTGCAGCCTGCTGCTAATATCTGATTTGGAGACATCTGGTTAGTACACATGAAGCAGGTATTAATGACGTCTTGAAGAATCTTAATCATCTCATCCCAGTAACTTTTTTTCAGCCATTGATAGGGCTTCCTCACTGCTTCATGCCCCACAGTCCTATGGGCCTTTAGAGTGGACTTTGTTTAGGCAGATGATCATACATATGGCAGCCAAGATGTCCCAAATTGTTTAATATTAGTCCATTTTCAATCCAAGTCTGCTCAGCCATTTTATTCAGTCGTTGTTGGATCACCAGGGACTTTTAACTCCACTACTCAGGTTACACAATGAGTTTATAGATACGATCCTCTTATGAATCATAGAGTTTCAGTTGGGTGGTCAGTATAATCCGTCAGAGTTTCAATTCACCATTCCTGCATGGTGAACAATTTTTAGATCGTAACTCTGAAGTTTTAGTACACATCAGGTTAATCGTCAGTCAGAATCTTTCATTGTTGAAGCCACTGCATGGAGGCGCTGTCCATCATTATTTGGAATGGTTACATACAGGGAGGGATTAAAATGTTTGGTGGCCAGCAGGACAGTCAGATACCCATGTTCAGTTATTCTGTAGTTTTTTTCCTCCTGAGTTAAAGATTTATTGAAAAAAGCTATAGGGCGGTCAACTTAATTTAAATCAAGTTGAGCCAGAATGGCTCCCACAGACATGTCGCTGGCATTAACAAAAATGACAAGAGGTTTGTTAAACTTGGGGTGAACCAATACAGAGCGGTAACAAGAGCCTTCCTTAGAATACAAAGGACTTTTGAAGGGGTTCTTCCCACCATAACGGGATTTCATTTTAAAGCAAATAGAATAGCAGTTTGCAAAGTTCAGCAAATGAGGGAAAATTTTGGAAATATTTGAACATTATGAGAAAGCCCTGATTCAAGATTCAAGATGAAAAGCGAGTCAAAATACCTACTCCTGAATTAAGCCTCAGTTGGTTGACTCTTGAACCAGCGCAAACAGAACCTTAACCCAAAGGAGCCAATACTAGATTTAATCAGGAAGCATCATGCGCATGAGAATTGATGGAAACCTTTTCAATTCCATCCCCAATTCCTGAATCTTGAAAGGATTAGCCCCCGCCACTGCGATCATGAGGATGACACAGAATAATGAGGGTGCTGACCAGGTAGCCGATTCATAAGGCAGCAAAAGATCCTGATCTTATGGGCCGCGAAGGTCCTTGAAGCACCATGTCCCCACACGCCCTATAATTAATGAAGCTCTCTAACTCAATAAGTAGTATAACTTTTAACCCATTTTTTGGCTATTAACCTCTCTATTATTCTACAGCTTTGAGCCCATGTCTGAACTTTGTCGTCAGTCAAGTGAACCACTAAGTTGGAAAAAGTGGTGCTCACTACAGGGGGCTCGAGCTGCTCAATCAAAAACATCAATCACAAACAATGGAGAATAATAACATTTAAGATAGTTAATCCTCACAATCAGTCAAGGACTGTTGTTTGATGTATTAGTACTTAGCAATATGAAGTACCACCCAGCAGCCAAAAAGCTTAGAGATTTGGGCCACGTTCCAATTCACTCTACCTTCCTTTGACGGTAATAAATTCAACTACAATATGAGAACCTTAACAAAATTATATAACAGCTATCAGATGTTATTTATTCTGGGAGAGGCTGCTCAAAGATTCCCACAATTATTGATTGCCTTCTACAATGCAGGTTCTATATACCTAGGCTAAACTGCCATCAGAAGAAATGACTTTGGGGACTGAGAGCTATCTTCAAAATTTCGTCCATCCTGCCATTTATCACCTCCTACAATCAGTTGGGTTGTATTATCATGAAGTCTCATGACAACTAGGACTTAAGCAAACCTTACACTCTCAAGTTGTTGATTTCCATAACGCAGCCTCCTCCTTCATCCATGATAATTGAGATGACACTGTCAATAACTGAAGAAAGTAAACAAAGACCAAAACTAGTTTGCAGTGATGTATTTCAAAATTTCAGGCTATTTCAAGGACCAGCTTCATCATAATGTACAACTCCTTGAGGCTTCATAGAACCAACACATCCACCAAGTCAAAGACCTGATGCAGACTATTCAACAGCATTATCATGATCTGGCCTCTCCTGACTTAACCTCCAGGAGTGAATGGCCTGAGGGTCCTATGAGGCTGGAAGGTCCCAAAGGTCCTGAAGGTCCTTAAGGGCACTCTGATCCTGCAGTTCCTATTCATGTTGACCCTGACGACCCCTAGAGAAAAGACGTTTTAGACGCCCTAGACGCCTTATGGGAGCACAATAATAACAAGGCTTAAGGGCGCAATCTTCAAGTGGACGGAGTTCTTCTAAACCCTAGAGTCTTGATTAAAGCTCTTTTGGGTGAAATGTATAAACTTAATGACTTCACCAAGATTGCTGATAGTCACATTTCCCAGATCGAGCAAACCTTCTGGGAGTTCAACACACGCTTGAACAACTTAGAATTCAGCTTCGTCTTCAGAGTGCCAACATCCAAGCATTAAAAGAACATGTTTCTCACATGGCTACATCTCCTCCCTGAACCGAAAATGGGATGATATACAAGAGGACCTTGAGGGATTAAGATGACAGTTGGATCAGCATTCTCCTCACAACTTTGTGGAAGCCAAAATTTCTGAGCCAACAATAATTTCTGGTGCTAATACTTTCCACTCCTCTTGCAACTAATTCTTATTTCTAGTTTTAAGGAGCTCATCCCCAGCCAGTAAAGTATTGCCTCTTTCTAGTATGCTACGAGAATTCCATAGAAGTGGCTACTGACCATTAAAAAGTGAAGCATATCCACTCTTGCCTTAACAGCACCACTCAGGAGATTGTGACTCCTCATATAAAGAGAATGGTACACATCGGAACAGGTCTTGACCACCTTAGTCCAAAATTTTGCAGCAACCTAACCTTGGCCAATCAAAAACAATCATTCATGGGTATCCGCATGAACAAATGTGAGATCTCTGTGGATTTCACCAGCCATTTCTACGCCAAAGCACAGCCCTTAGTAACCATAAGTTGCATTAACTTGGTCGAAGCCATAACCGCTGCCATTTCTGCATTGGGGTCTCATTTTGAGGTTCAGATGCAAATGATTAGCCAAAAGAATGGTTTTATGTACATTCAGGAAATCAAAGAAGTGATTAACGATATCCCTGCATCACCCTAAGGCCACCACACCTTTCTTCTCTAACTGTCCTTAGTTCATGTTATTGAGAACCATAAAAATCCTTGACACCGATGTACTTACTGAAATGGCTTCCATAACAACGTTAAAATCTACTGAAAACGACTTGATGAGGTGGTGGCAAAAGAGACGTCAGCCTGAACGATGAGGCACTCCATGTTGACATCCCTATCTCGCCTCAAGGATCATCCATGACCTCTAATGAGCCTAGAGCTATTGTACCTGAAGACGTTTTGGTACCCATTGATAATAAAGCACTTGATACTGCTTGCTCTTCTCTCTGATGAATCGTACATGTTTCTTGTGCTGCCTCCACAGTTAGGGGGTCTGTTTACTCACGTCACTGTATTAATTAAAAAAACTACGAAACTCCTCATTGTTGACAGCAGTTTTCACATAAATGTTATTTCATCCATTTTGATAGCATAACAAGATTGCTCTGGATTTGCCGCATCACATGGAATATGCACATCTGGACCGCATTATACACGGTCCATAGGAGCCTATTATTCCCTATCTATCTGTTTTGAGAAGCTTTTTGTTAATACCCTCGCCAATTCACTGAATAACCCAAGCTATGAACTTTTTCTCAGAACTCGTTTTCATTGAAACTCCGCGGTAGTACATTAAAATGAAGTATTCTATCCTTGCTGGGACATTGAGTTCCCCTAATCTTTGAAACCTTACACAATTTTAAAGCTAAGGTCAAGGCTTGGGATTGCCTATCAGAGAGCAAGAGAAAAACTAATCAGCTCAAGTATTATGTAAGGGGCTCTCAAGTATGATTTCTCACCTGCCGTTGATGACCAAGAAAGCATGCCAATCTATCTACCAAAGCTGGCCACTAAACTCCAAAGTCCTAAGTTATTGTCAATACCTGGGTTCACTTTAACATCCCCTCCATATACCTGCTAAAGTTAAAATGTCTAGATATATCATCTGCCAAAGAGGTCATAACCTGTCCAGGGATTTTAGATCACGCCTATGCATATCCATACAAGTGTTGATGCTAACCTTACTGACAAACTTAGGGTAGTAGGCCCTATTAGTTCCTCCTATATGTTTACCTTCTACCAGTTGAGGCTTATGATGATGTCTGCATTTTTGGAAGTTTAATAAATATTGGTTTAAAGGGCCTCATTGGTGGCTATAGTCACCCTTGTATTGGAAAGGAGCTCACTGAGGAACAACAGCGCCAGAAATGAAATTATAAAGGGAGTACTTAGACATTTTTTGTGTCTCAACCTACAATTTTGGGAAAAGTAGTCGTGTTCTACATCATGAGGAGACTGGGGGACGCTCTTTTTTTGGTCCCAACCTTACTGGTAAAGTAAGTTAAAAAAGCCCAAGTGGTGGTAGAGCTTAAACAACTACTCGAAGCCAGAAGATTGGTGCCTTTGTGCAGCCGTTGGGCCTCCCCTCCTATTGGTTCAAAAGAAGAATGGCAGTCATTGGGTGGTGATGGACTACCACCAGCTCAACTACATCACTAATAAAGAAAGTTATCCCTTGCCCTGAATCAATAACTCTTTCCACTTGATTTCTGAGTTGCAATACTTATCTGCAATGGATCTTGCTAGTGGATATTGGCAAGTTGATCTCGCCCTAAAATACTGAGCCAAGTGTGCGCTCATAGCTAACAAAGGGAATTTAAATCTATGAGGATGCTCATGGGACTTTGTAACGCTCTGACCACCTTCCAACGTGCCATTGATGGGATCCTTGGGGACTTAAAGTTACCGTTCCTCTTATACCTTAATGATATCACCATCTTCTCAAAAACTTCCAATGGTCATGTGGATCACCTTTAAGAAGTCTTTACAAGTCTTAGGAAGGCTTTGATAAAATTCAAACCCTTGAAGTTCTCTTTCTTAATCTCTAATGGAGTTTCTTGGATATAAGGTCTTAAAAGATGGCCTTCAGCCCATCTGGACAAAGTCAACGCCATTGAAAAGATGTTGCGCCAAAGCACGAGGGACATTTTGGTTTTACTTGGCTTGGTAAACTATCATCGATTCATCCCTCAGTTTGCCAATCTGGCTGAGCCCCTATTTTACCTGCTGCAGAAGAACGCGCCTTTTGAGTGGCGGCCATAACAAGAACGAGATTTTGATGCATTGACGACTCCTCTTTGAAATAAACCCATTTTAGTTCATCCATGTTTTGATCAACCTTTTTTGATATTCAAAGATGCAAGTGATGTTTCTGTTGGGGCCATCATAGCTAGAACGATAAAAACAGGTCAATCATCCAGTAACTTATTTCAGCAAGATCTTGTGCAAGGCCAAACCGAACTATAGGGTTATTGGGTAGGAATGCTTGGCTGCCTTACTAGCAATCAAACAATTTCTGCCGAATCTCTATGGCACCCACTTCGCCATCATCACTGATCATTCCTCACTTTGATGGCTGCAGCAGATGAAGGACCCAGATGAACTTTTAGCCATATGGGCCCTAAGGCTGCAGAGCTACGATTTCACTATTGTCCATTGTGCAGGGAGATTCACAAGAATGCCAATGGTCGCTCTAGAATGCTGGTACTGGCTGCCTTGACCCTCATGGAAGAATGACTATATGATATAATTAGATGACCAGAATACTTGGAGTTGGAGACTCCCAAGATTCAGAATGATGCTTTAGAAAATGACCCAAGACACACATATCAAGGTGGAATGTTATATAAAAGGGTCAATAAGAGATGGCTCCCATACATCCGCCCTTATTAACAAAATGATGTCATATTAGAGGAGATGTAACTGTGGAACATGGGGCAGTAAAGAGAACTACGAGTGGCTAAAGACATGATGTACGGGACTAAATGTTAGAACCCATCCAAGAGGTATGAAAGCTTGTATGACTTACTAAGCCCAATATTGAGCCAGTCTCAATATCAACACTCAGTCATTGTCCTTCATTCCCTTCAATGTTGTTAACATTGATGTAGTAGGCGTTCTTCCCAACGGGCTGCATGGCCATAAATATTTCTCTCCTAGCTGTCGGGACACAGGGGTTTAGACAACTTGTACATTTTATAAAATCGTCCAGAATAACTCGTAGTTTCTGAATTCTGAACTATGCTATATGCATTTTATAGCCAGAAAGTCTTTTCTTGGGTTAACGTCCCTGGAGTCATGATTAGATATATATTAGTTTTCTCAGAATAAATAGAGTAGGCAATTTAAACGTAAAAAGGGAAAAAGGGTGAGTGAAGTTTATTTTCTTAGAAAGGATTATAAGGATGTTATGGAGGTTTCTACAGTAGAACTCCAAGTGGTCCAAGCTAAGATCTAAACTTGTTATCAATTGAGAATTCTATGGAAGACTGGTCAGCTCAGTCAAATAGGATTTTCTCGCTGCATGGGTTGGTTTTGAACCCTGAGGTTAGAAGGCTTCAGTAGAGTAAAATTCGCTTGCATCAATAGAGGATTGTCCTCAATATCGAGAGGGCTAGAAATTAGTTGGGGATTGTCCCAATAATATGATGGCTTTGAATTACTTGGGGATTATCCTGATACAAGATTCAGCTATTTTATCGGATTGTTTAATTTCATCATCTGTCTCATGCGAATCTTTGATTTGGGCATGAATCCTGACAACTTTCCCCTTTAGATATCGGCACAGAGGGGAAAACAGATGAAAAAAATGACTATGTACACAATTTACTATGGCACCCTGAACACCCTCTACAATTAAGTTATTTGCCCCACTTATAAATGACTTTGTAGGGCCCCGGCCAGTTGGTGCCCAATTTAGTATCACGACCTCCCAGCCAATGGTAGTAGAAAAGGACTAGGTAACTCAGTTGAAAGGTGTTCAGTGGTTCATTTTTGTCATTAAACTGACTTGTTTCTCTACTAGTGGTAGCGGATAAGATCTCTGAAGCCAGAGCCTGAAGAAAGATAATCTAAATGGCGATGCTTTGCACGGTAACTTCAAGGGCTTTTGGGAGGCTTAGTCAAGCATAGCCTGCACTTTAGAAAACAGCTGAGGGTTATTTCATAAAACGCTTTGATGCAACATCTTAATTATCTGATGATAGCTGATTATATAGGCCAGAATTGCACTATGCAAATATTGCGTCCCATGAAGGGGGTCAGTCATAGCAATCTTCCAGAGGGTTGCAGTTAGAGTACCATTTACTCGCTCTACCATTCCAAATGTTGCAGGATGGTTGGGAGTGGAAAATATGTGAGTGGATTGCATCAGTCCGGCTAAATCTTCAACCAGAAACAATTGGAAGTTTTGCCCGTTATCAGAAAAGTTATGTAAGGGCACCCATGCTGGGTAATAATCCACTTATATAAAAATGAGGCGGTAGCTTTTGCTGAAGAAGAGGGTAGTAATACAGCTTCTATCCACTTAGTTAAATGATTCACTGCTAGGAGGTAACGATGACCATTATAGGCTCAAGTGGGAGGTCCCACAACATCAATACTAATAGTATAAAAAACTTTCACAGGGTGGAACCAATGGATGTTGAGATTGGTTACTAGTCCAGCTTGACTTTTACATACCAGGCAGGACTATAATACATCTTGGATGGAGACAAGCATTCCTTCCCAGTAGCTTTGAGTTTTTAGCCACTGGTATGTTTTTCAAATTACCCCCATGGCAAACTTGCCAATGTCCCTCTAAGATGATGTCAGTCCAACTTAGGGTTATAAATAGGGCAACCATTTTTTGATATATGAGTTTGTACAATTTACTGTTTTTAACTTGGATGTTCTCATTTTTTTGTTAATTCTTCTTATAGAATTTAAAATTTATCTTTCCATAAATTTTTTTGTTTAAGATTTGTAGAGTTAACCTCCTCAGGTTCAGTTAGAGTTTATATGGGGAGCCCAGATAAGCAATCTGCATTTTGGTGGATGGGCCCTGGTCAATGAATAATGGAAAAGTCATAAAGTTGAAGTTTTACCGCCCATAGGGATGATAAACCAACAGGATCCTTCATTTGCTGTAGCCATCATATGGAACCATGATCCAGATTTTATATAAAATGAATCCCATATAAGTAGGATTAAAGAGGCTTTTTGGCCATTAGGACTGCCAAGCATTTGTGCTCTGTAAAGCTATAGTTTCATTCAGCTCTGGTTAGGGTTTTGGTATAGTAGGCAATAGGATAAAATACTAAGTTTTTGCCATGCTGAAATAGTATAGCTTCAATGGTTATATCATTAGAATTGGTAAAAAGGAGAAAGGGTTTATCAAAGCTGGGATGCATATGTACTGGTAAATGGGAGAGAGCTGAGAATAATATGCAAAATTCCTGGTGTTGCTCTTTTTTTCCATTGGAAGGGTATGTCCTCCTTCAATAAATAGACTAGAGGCTCAGAAGTGGTGGCAAAATGGAGAATAAACTGGCGTAATATCCCACCATCCCCAAAAAATCTGCACGTCTCTTAGAGATTTAAGGGAGACATTTTTAGAATTGGCCAGAAACTTAATTTTCATTGGAGATATTCTGGCTTTAACTACCTTATTGTCCAGAAAATAAATTTCTCTCTATAAGAGAACATTTCTAGGCTTTAGTCCTAATGAGGCTTGCCATAACCAAAAAAATCTTATTGGAGATGATCTATGTGCTCAGTAAAAGTTCTCAAAAATATGGTAATATTGTCAACTTTGACTAGCACACCAAAAGTTTCAAGTTACCTAAAAGTACATCCATGGCGCTTTGGAAGGTAGCAGGGGCATTATTTTCCCCCTGCGGCATGAGTGGGCTCAATTAGTCCTTCACCTGAAAAGATGGCTTTTTTATGATCCACCAGGGACAAAATTAATTTGTCAGTAACAACTGGAAAGATTAATAGCCAAAAATAGCGGGAACCTGACATTAAGCATAAGGAATTATATATACGTGCCAATGGATAGCTATCTTTTCTTGTTATTGAAATGAGGCGGCAGTAATCCTTGACAACACAGTGGACAACATCCTTCTTTCATACTAATAGGAGTGGGAAGCCCATGGGCTTTTAGTAAGCACAAGTAACCAGGCCTTTAACATCTGCTGTAACTCTAAGGCCACTTGATCTTTATCAACTTTAGATCTCCTATATGGCTGAACGTTTTAATTGGAGGGTGATCTTTGGTCTCAATCTGGTGGGTATCTCCTGACATTTTTCCATATTTACTTGGTCCCAAGGAAAAAATATCAACATACTCCTCGAGGAGGTCTCAACGTTCAGGCGTTTGTTATGATGAGATTGTCCCCAATTCAGCTGTCAACTAAGTCTATGGTGGATAGAAAATCGAACCCTAAATCTTGTGAAGAGTCAAAACAACTCACGTCAGCAATATTCTCAACGGACATAATTTTCATAAGCAATAGGGACAAGACAAGGGACTTGGCTGGTTTGATTTGTTAAGTTCCCTAATAAGATAGAGATGGTTTCTCGTAGGCAGGAACCTAACTCTTTAAGAAGGTCAACGCTTCTTTGATTGAAGCTTTTGGGTGTCCACTTAGCTCCAAAACTTGTTTAAGATGGATGTGAATTATAATCCCATATCTACATTCACTTGTGAGAAAGAGGGTATTGTAATAGGATGGGTCAAATAGAAGGATCCCATCTTTGGCGTCCACATCCTCAGTAGGTAACTTAGTTTGCCTCCTAAGTCTTGATATTAGATTTTACAAACAGAATATGGATATTTGAGCAGGCATGTTTAGTTTTTTTAGGGCACCTTATTTTGTTTTGGAGGTCAAATATTAATGGAATCCAATACCCTAGTAGGGACAGGTACTTTTCTTTATGGTTAATGATGCAATTGAATTCCTGCATCAATTAGACTCCAGTAAGCCGCTTGTAGTTATTGTTTTTTAACGCAAAAAAGGGGGCAGTAATTAGAAGCTTTCCAAATTAGAGAGGTAAGTAGGAATACGCCACAATTGCTTTAATCGCCCAATTACCAACCTTCCAACATTCAGCTTCATGATTCAAGTCCAGAAACATTTTTAGCTTTTAATATGTTGGGAAGAATATACATTACCAGGGAGCCGGTGTCACTTATCTCCAAGACTTTAACCTTATGTACAACTACTATACTCATATCACCAAAATATCAAAACCATGAAATAGCTAGTAAACTGTCATTAGTGATTTGTAGCAAATCAAGCGGAGGATTCTGCCATGTCTAAGCTCGGTATGTTTTATCAAATTACAAGTTTTATCTGCCAATGCTTGGCTTTCCATAGATGAGCTGACCGCCATACTTTGTTTGTGTAACTGACCAACATAAAAAATAAGAAAGCTGGAGATTTTTATTTTCTTGGATAGTAAGGTGTACTGACTTCTGAAGGTGCCTCTAACACAAAACATCCTGAAGTGCTGGGCATAGGTTTAGAGCAAGTACAAGGGTCTTGAGGCACTTAATTGTCATCAGCATAGGGAGCCTCCAGCCCTATACTTACTGATTTATTACTGACTTACAGAGAAAGATGTGACAAGTTTCTACAGTATGGTTGTTTCTTTTGCAGAGTAGCAGGATATTTTGGGGGTAGGCGACTTGGGGGTGTAACTGCTAGCACTTAGGGCTGAGACTTATTAATATTAGAATTATGGGGCTCTGTGGGCTTAAGTAGATAAGTCAGAATATTTAAATGACTTCTTTAATATGGAAAAGAGACTTCCAGTTAGCTCCACCGCTTTAAGATAAAATAGAATGTTAGGCATATTTTTAAACGCCAAAAATGAAGCAGTGATAGCTTCAATTAAAGAAAGACATTTTTCCAGAGACCAAGGTTTAAGCCTCAAGGAAAAACTGTGATAGAACTCATTTACAGTTCTGCTCAATTAAAGGTTTATGCCTATAAAAGATTGCTTTAATTAGACAAATATAAGTCACTCCCAAATACCCAAGGAAAAGCACTCTTAGCGTCATCCCAAGTCTGGCAATGCATTAGATGAGGTACTATAATGTCTTGATCTAAACAACTAAGACAGCTGGTTAGGTGTTTGAGCCATTGGGTGTCAGCAGCTTTCTCCATGGCACTTTCATAAAAAATTAGGAAAGAGAAAATAATCCTTCTCCTGGGACGTACTTCTCTTTGAATGACGGTTTAGATGTGCCACTAAAGGGGGTTAATGGTCAAATGACATGAATTAACTGGGGAGTACTTTTTACATGAAAAAGAACTGTTATTGCTGGGGTATAAGTGAGGGTGGAGGCGTCCATCTGACTTTATAAGTTGTTGATATCTTCATTTATTAAATCTACCCAATTTTGGGCAGCATGAAGGGCCAATTTAGTGATAACAAGCGGGGTTAACTGCTTTATTCACCTTCTAACTCGGTATTTGCATCAAAAAGTTCAAGTTGGAGTTGTTCAATAATGAGAATTTTTTGTTTAATCCCATGTATCACATTGGGTAATTTCTCACATAGTAAAGGCGTTACTGAAACATAGAAGGATATTATGCTTAATTGTTATTGTTCATTAAATTATTAGTTGTTCCATGAGCTCAGGGCATACCTGACAAGGAGAACCAGCTTGTTGGGACACAGGGGTTTAGATCACTTGTCCCTTTTTAGATATAAGCCAGGAAATTCGAACTTCCTGGTTGCTAGATTATGCTATTTGCTTTCCTTAGCCAGAATTTCTTTTCTCAAGTTAATGTCCCTGGAGTCTTAGATCCTAACTATTATTTTTCTTTAAGTAAATAAGTAAGACAATTTTAACTAAAAAAGGGCAAAACATAGACTAAAGTTTATTTTCTTAGAAAAGGATTATAAGGGTTTTCTGGATGTTTCTTCAGTAAATCTTCAAACGTTCCAAGCTATCTACACTCATTACCAATTGAGGATTCTCTGGCAGACTGATAAACTCAATCAAATAGGATTTTCTCGCCGCATGGATTGGGTTTGACCCTGAGATTAAGAGGCTTTAGGAGAATAACATTTGATCACATTAGTTGAGGATTATCCCTAATATTGAGAGGGCCCAAATCAGTTAAGGGTTATACCCAATGGCGAGAGCTTGCACTTGTTGGGGATTATCACTCTATACAAGTTTAAGCTATTTCAACAGTTCAGGTTTGATTCCCATCATCTACCTCACGCAAATCTTTGATTTAAGCAGGAATCTCAACACTAGCCAAGAACCTTTTTGACCAAATGGGTCGAAGAAAAACTATCCTCATAGCCACCTCAAAAGCCACAGCTCTCTCTCTTATTCAGTACATTCTCACCCAACATGGATGCCCGCAAACTTTTTATTTTAGACAATAGGTTAAATTATACCCTGAATGTAGTCAAAGATTTTAATTTTCTTTTTTGGTACAGACCAAAATTCACCATCACTTACAACCCAACTACCAATGGGGCGGTGAAACGTGCTAGTGGAGCCCTTATCTCTATTTTGTGAAAGATAAACACCTTCAATCCTGCTCGTTACAATTATTATCTACCCAAGGCTCTTCTTATTTACAAAATAAGCTAGCCATCAAATCATCAATAAGTCCTTCTTAAAAGCTCTATATGGGCACGCGCCCTGGTTATCAAATAGCGTTTAGCCATTGCATGATAGCTCTGAACCTGAGAACTCTAATTTACCTATGAGGGCTTACCTGATAAAATTGTCTAACTTCAAGCCCTAGCCACGCAAGGCATTGTCACCGCCACATAAAGAGACATCCAGATTTAATTTCCAGCCAGTCCTCCTTACCAATTTTTAATCAGGTGACCTCATTCTCTTTATTCACCATTGGCCTAGAGGTAAAAGAACAAGCTTGATGTTCTTTGGTATGGACATTATAAGGTCATTCACAAAGTAAACTTGGAGTACTCCTTTCCAACTTTTAATCAAGGACTGTGGTGAATCAAGTACATGGCCAATAACTTCAGCCTATACTCCCCTCTGCAGGATCTTAATGGGCGTTGTTGGGATTTGAGATAATGAGTGAATCAAAATTCTACTCCTGAATTGAGCCTTAATAGATTGACTCTCAAACCTGTGCAAACGGTACCTTACCCTAAAGGCACTGATACTAGATTCAATCAGGAAGCATAATGTGCATGAGAATTAATGGAAACCCCTTTGGTAATCCAATCTCTGCTTCCCAAATCTTGAGAGGTGAGGCCCCACAGCTGTGGTCATGAAGATAACTTAGGATAATGAGGGTTGCAGCCAGGTGGTAAATCTGGAAGCAAAAAGATCCTGATTGTACAGGGCCACGAAGGTCCTTGTGGCACCATGTCCCCACACACGCTAATTTATTGACACTTTCTAACTCAATAAATTAGTCTATATTCGCCCCATCTTTTTTTGACCTCTCCGCTAATCTACAGCTTCAAGCCCATTTATGAACATCAGCATTAGTCAAGAAAACTGTTACGCCGAGAGCCAATATATCATGTAAACTTATTGGTTGGATCCTTTTCAATAGCAACCACCTCTTTGGGTAGTGACGAGATTCCCTCTCAAGTAACTTTATGCTAAGGAATTCCATTTTGGTCTGGAAAAACCAGCATTTGGAGGCCTTGAACTTCAGTTAAGCAGAGTGAAGATGAAAGAACAGCTCCTTGAAGATGGGCTAGATGTTGATTTAAAGTATGTAGATACTGTCACATCATCTAGCAAAACCAGTACACATGGCAATATCAAATCCACTAATGGGCAGTCCATCGCCCTCTGAAATGTGCTGGAGTATTGCATAGCACTTGAGGCATGCGCGTGAGCTTTAATAATCCTTTGCTCGGTATAATGGCGCATTTATCTTTATTATCCAGCGCAAGCTCAATCTGCCAATACCTATTGGGAGATCCATTATTGGTAAAATTAAGATCCTGACATAGGTCATAATGAATCATTGAATAAGGGTAGCGGGTAGCTGTTCTTTCATTTGATGGCATTTAGCTGGTGGTAATCCATAACCACCCAATGACCTCCCTATTTTTTTATCACAAAGTAGCAAGGTGAGGCCCAAGGTATTTAAGACGGTTTCATCAATCTAACGTCCAGGAGTTGCTTTAGTTCATTGCAACCTTGGCATCTTTGACCTTAAACTTTTGATAAGGTAATGCGCGGCTTGGAGGGGCGTCGCCAGTAGGCACACTGTGCTGCACCACCTTCATAATTTCAAAATCGTCTAGCCCCAAGGAAAATTATCAGCATACTTTTCAATAAAAGCATCCGCCTGTCGCTATTTCTAGGAAGAGATGGTTTCACTTATCTCTACTAATCACAGCTATTGTAGTATTTTTGTCAATTTCTAAATCAAGCTATGTTCCACACCCATAAATGAACTTGACTTGATCAGAGAGTAGAGTTTTGACATATGAAATAGGTCAATTTTGAGTTATCTACATCATTTGATCAATAAAGGTAGCCTTTGTGATAGTTAAAGGACCTAATAAGTTGGATCCTGCACCCCAGGGCAGGTGAGAGGCTCCCAAATAGCCGTATTTGGATATCCACAAATCAACAAAAAATGGTCTGGCGGAATGGAAATATGGAGTTCAGTGCTTACTATTATCATTAATTTAATAGGTATGGTTAAGCTTAATTGTATACACGGACATTCCTACCTGAGCTTCTGCACTGGAAGGGGGTAATTTGGTCTTCAGTCCAACTAATCAGTTTACTAGCTGCTTGATGTGATTTGGGTATTCTGATAAACAACTTCTAGGTTTTCTCTTTCCTTTATCCTTAAGGATACTCTTTACAACTAAGGGGATGCGATACCCTTTGATAGAAAAATATAAGTCATTATGGCTTTTTTTTGGTATCAAATACAAACTGGAATTACGTGTCTATGAGAAAGTCATATCCATCTTTTTCTAGCATAATTGCTGGGGTTATCACTACCAGAGATCTGGACCAAAGCGGTAGGGATGAGTAAGTGCCCAGAGAGCATGTCAAATGGGGTCCTGCAGTTCTGTGATCTAAATTATGGTTCTTAACTGGAGTGATCTTTATCTAACTTACTAGTTTGAGAAAAATGACAATAACTGGAGTTTTAGTATTGAATATGGCCAAAGTTTTCACTTTATGGATGACTACTTCTACTCGAGAATTTTAGAATCTAAAATGGGGGATTGAGTAAATTGAATTTCCTGAAAAAGAGGTCTCAGAAGGGCGAGTAAGAAGAAGGTAAACCTTTATCTGAAATCAGCGGGTCTGGAACTTCCAACTCATCAGGTTCAGATAGAACGTAACATTCAGTGTGCAGAGTGGTGGTAGATTGAGATTGAGGCGTGGCATCATCAGCAGAGGGTGTCTCATGCCCTAATCTGACTCCACTTTTCCCGCCTCATCACCCTGTTTCTTCCAGCAGGAGCTTTCTTGATAGCCAATAATTCCACAATAAGATCAAGGATTGCGAAGAGTTTAGATTCTAGAATCATCTAAATGCATAAATGTGAGGTCAATCCCATTTAGTAGATATTTGAAGTACTTCCAACTCCAGAAACTCCATTATAAATTCCATAATATCAAGAAAAGATTTATACATTTTTTGGTATATTGAAAATATAGCACAATATTGTTACTTTGATGATATGCAGAGAGGACGGAGGCAATGGCGTCATCTAGGTTAACATAAAACAGGATTCAAGGGACTGGGCTTCAAGATAAAAACAATTTTGCAAATTCTAGGTTGTTTTCCCCACATCTCATTCTAATTCATATTAAACCTGTTTGTGGCTAAAAAGGGAGAGATTGCTTCCAAATTCTTTAATAAGTGAATTTTATATAGCTGCTCAAGTAGTACATGTCTTGAAGTATGGAATCATAATTTCCTAAGATTTACCACACAGACAAGTTTGAATGTATTGACATTTCTGATGATCCATAGATGGTTCCATGTCACCTTCATACACAAAATGATAAGACTGAATGGTTTCAGTCCTAGGCATATAATTCTCATAAAAGCTTGGTTTAAAATATCCAGCAGATTAAGGAGGACATAGTTAGTCATGGAAGGTGGTAGCTCAAATTCAGTAGGTTCCGTGGTACCTATGTTACTATGAGGATTAGTCTTATCAAATTGGCGGCAGAAATCATCCATATCATCCTGGAGAGCGGTGTAACAGTCATTGACATTTGTAGGTGGATTCTTGATGTCTAAAGTTTCTGGAGCTTCTTAACCTTGGCGGATTGATGGGTCAAATGAGTGGAGAGTATCTTGTTTAGACTCAATAGTTTGGAGCAAAGCATTAATCAGATCAAGTTAGTGGTTTGCTTGGACCTGGGAGTCAATCAGGTTGGAACAGGTTGCGGTCATCTTTGCATAATCAATGTACAAAGAGACAAAGGTTAGACCCACCTCAAGATGATCCCCCTCAATAGTCATATCTGCTCCTCAGGCCACCAGTAAAAGTGTCACTCAAGAGCCTTAATTCGGTTTTCATGCATTTCATAAAATAAATCCCAACAAGTGGAGAAAACCAAGTAGGGCTACGAGGACCTATAGGTGCAGAGGGTTCTTGTTCTCCTTCCATCCCAGTAAGTTCAGTATTGCCCTGGGGTCCTTTTTGAACAATAGCTTCCTGGATAGGTGGCATAACAGTTTGTTCAGCCAACTGCTGAATCTGAGCAGCTAAGGCTGTGATTTGGGATTTAGTGGTTTGGAAATGCAGTCAATGAGGTTAGACAAAGCGCTTTCCACTCGCTAGCTATGTCAGCAGCTGCATGGACCATTTGCTGAGAAAGTTCACTTTAAAGATATTGGATGACTCCAATGTCAATCTGAGCCAAGTGATTTTGAATTTCGTTGATCTCCCTGCAGTTGTCCAAATGGTTTTGCAATTGTCTTGACCAAAACTTGACGTTGCTTTATACAGTTCAAGTATCTGGCCTAAACCTGATGAGAAGTTTGAGTTGCCGATGAATCTCTAGGTGGTGTAGCAAATTAACTCCATTTGATGGTGTAAAGCATAGTGAGTGAACAACCATAAACAGGTTTTCATCCATGCTACACCTACTCTATTGCTAGGGAGATCAGTTGAGGATTATAGATGAGTTAAGATGCAGTAAGTCATGCAGAGCGGCTATGGTTGGTTCTCCCACCAGGGGTAATAAATCCCAGTTAGTAACGCTGAGACAGGGTTGGTAACATCAACATCCTAAAATTGATACAATGTCCTATCTGAGCTGAAATAGTAAGGGTCATGGTCCCAATGAATTCAGGCTCTTATGTATGAGGTAAAGGCGTTTCTTGCTTATTGGTAATGAACCATCTGGTCAAGCTCTGATTCTCATACATATTGGTATGGCTATTGACGCTAGAATTGTTCATCTGTGAGATAGGTCTTCACCAAGTAGCGTCAGAAGGACCTGGCAGGGAGCACCAGTTTTATGGTTTTTGTTATCTTTAAAGGTCAGGCCTTTGATGGCTACTTTATTATTGGTCAAATATAGCTCTAGCAGGGATCTATTAAGGTTAATTGTCCCAAAGGCAGTCTCTCAACGGCAATATGTAATTGAGGCAATCTCTGTTCGCTTTAAACAAGCAGGATCTCTGTGTATACAGGCAAAATCTCAAGTGATAAATACTAAGAAAAACTGAAGAAATCTTTATTGATTACAATTGGGGATATTTATAGGGCCATGTAAGATTTGGGATAACTTAAGTTAGACCTTGCACATGAATCAGGATTGAGTCAGGTTGTAGTTCTCCTGATCAGGTGGCAGATTGCAAAGGCTTTTGGCGTATTAGAACCCTATGGGTTTTGAAGGCATTTTCCATTGACCTCTGAAAGCAAGATCTCTGCCAAGTGAATCAGCCTTTGTCAGGTAAATTGACAGATTCAGAAAAGTTTTGGATTTCAAACGCTCTTTCAAGAGCTCATTTTCCTTTATGGATTTTGATATCTCTCAAAACTGAAGAACTCATCTGGTTATGTTTCAAATAAGTACGTTTTGAATCTCGCCCATATCAGTGCAATTGCTATTATTTATGACAAGATCCCTAAGGATATGGAACAATCTATACTTGAGGTTATCTGCAAAATTTAATGGTCCCACCAAATCTGCTTTTATGATAAATCAGCTGAACTAGTAGAGTATTATGCTGACACACTGCCTTAGAAGCTCATCTTAGCTGATGTTAAGAGTTCCAGAAATTATTAACTCGCTGAGAGACACATTTATGGAGTCTGAGAAGTTAATTATAATGCTGAAGAGAACTATTAACAGAGCATAAAGCATATCCAGACTAAGTGTCATCAAAATTTTGCTATGACAAAACAACCCAAGGCAAATTAATTAAACTCAGGATTGTTGATTTCATGAACTAATGATATCACCAAAGCTTATGTTAACAATAGAACAATTAACTAAGTAAATTGGCTTGGTATAATGTCTCACGTCCAATGTCATTAGGAATTTGGACCAGCCGATCTAGATGTCATATGTCAACATACTTCCTCACATCAAAGTTTACTGAATTTTTATAAATGATTTCTGAACAATTGAAATTAATCCATCATTGGAAAAGATTTTCTTCATCTAAAGACAATAATAAGTCTAATATTTTATTTAGGATAATTAAGTCTATGGATTTTATGACCTAAACACTACCCATTGACAAAATCCTTTGCCTTTTAAGTGAGTTGCCCGTGCCAGCTGAGCAAAATACTCTCTAACCCAAATCAGATTTCTTACTACCTTTTTAAATAAAAATTTTTAACTATCTACAGTTTACTAATATTTTGGGTTTCTCACCAACATCAGAGAATTGAAATTCCTTGCCAACTCTTAATATTAAAATGTATTCTAAGAAGCTTCTTCTTGAACATGTTTTAAATTGATGCAAAGTTTTTTAAATCCCTGCCTTTGTTTAATTACTGCTGAATAAAATGATAAAAACAAACTCTTGGCTATTTTACCAATTTTCTCAGAGCCGCTGAACCAAAACATCCCATTTGATGTTTAAGATTATCAGTTGACGCATAAAAATACATTACCACAAAAACTCACACCATCTAATTAAGCTTTGGCCATTTCAAATAGTCTAGTTCTTCTTCTTAGATAAATCAGAGTTTTAAGCGCTTATTATATGGAGACAATACACCAGATGGTTTGTAATTAAGATATAAATTATTAGGAATAACACTTCAAGATTGTACACTCTAGTCATTTACTTGTACAATGGCTCACTGCCCTGATCTTCCTAATCCCAGGAAATTCCTTGACTTGATATAACGAAAAAATAATAAAGACAAAAGTTCATATTAAACTATCAACTTTTTTTCAAAAGATCAGTTTTTAAATTGTAATAATAGGGAGAATTAGAAGGTTCAATGTTTACTACACCTTACCCATGACACCTCGCCTCACATCACCACTTAGACAGTGGATCATGATGAAGACTTTAAAGGGTCTACGAAATATTAAGCTCTGCAGTAACTCAGCTCAGCCTCATGGTCAGTGGTTTAGTAATAATTATTTCAAGACAGCGTTTCCTAAACACATCTGAAAATAGCCAGATTTTCACTCCTCTTAGGAAACGGTAGCATATACCAAGACAAATTTGTACCACTAATTGGTAATTAATGTTAATAGAAACTTGGTTGACATTAGAAACTAATTTTGACATAGAGCAACAAAATACATGAGCCTAGGTCATTAAGTTGATTATTAGTAAATCTGGCTTAACCAACAAAGCCCTCAAACCCATGTAATCTAATCAAATGTTATTAAGTGGAAACGCCAGGCTTCAAATCTTAAGCTTAAGATATACTTAGGATATTTTTGGTCCAAAAATCACTGAATATTTCGATATATACATAATAAATTAGCATCAGCTAATATTTTACTTCTCCTATCAAATTAACCAATGACTTACGTCCAGTCAACTATTCAACACCATACTTGCAGCCAATATATATCAAGATACCACATTACTTCATAAATCTTATTAGCAATGCTTAAAAACTAAACCTCCTGACTCCAATATCAAAACTACCCTTAATCAATAGCCAAGCTGCTTTATATCTTACATTTATATAACCAATAGCCAAGACAATTAGTTCAAAAAAGCAAATACTTAACCAGTTATACTTATCATGATATTAAAAGATAGAATTAACTTACCTGTTCTAAACATCAACATTTATTAAACCTAAAGATTAAGCTTTAAAGCCTTAATTTTCTTTTAGTTTATAAGTCAGACGTTGTTAATAAACAGGTTAACTTATACTTCTTTAAAAACTCCAAATGCCTTTCTGCTAAATGAATATACAACAGATTCAAGCCAGAGTTTAACTGAGCTCCTGAATGATTAAAAATTTCCTTTTATTTACTCAATGTACTAAAAAGAGCTGACGAACTGACCCCTCTAATTTCAAGTTCATATTTAACTGTTGCTATAGTGAATTTTCATTTAATAGATTATACCATCCTCTTGGTTATAAAATATCTTTTTGTCAGCTCCCAAAAAGAACAGAATTCATTCTTAAATCCTCTGTTTACCTCAGCCCTCAAGCTGGTGCCATCTACAGCCTTTCCAAGAACATAAACCACCTTGAGAATCTTTTACTTAAACTCAAGTCTAAAATAAGTCTACAAAATGACATAAAGAGTTAATCTTATTCTCAAAATCAGCACCTCAGTCCTAACGTTGAGACTAAGCTTGTTATTCCTAAGTTGGGCAAATTACTTGAACCTTTGGATCACCGCCTCTTCAAGATCAAGCTTGTCAAGTCAAACAAGATTAAAACCAATATCTGATGATTCATCATACTTCTTACTGTCCATACAAATTACAACTTGGACAAACTTTTTGCTCAAAGAGCCAATGTTTACCCCAAATACCTCAAGGTGCTATATTCAAGCCAAATCTAGAGTTTTGGGATTATGCAGTTTTTTACCAAGCCTTGATAGTATAACTTTCACCCCCAGTTGAAGCTTAGAGTGGGCTCTATCAGGGGTTTCCCTAGTTTAGGTGAATCCTTGGATAGGCTTCCAATCTATTTATTACCTTAATCAATCTAGACCTATATTTACCACATTATTTTATCAATGCTTTATAAAGCATAAGGCCCAAGATCATTATATACATCAAGTTTATAAATTAAATTATGCAATTTAAAGTTTTGAATTCTCAAATTATTGTACTTAGTACAAAACGCCTCCAAGGTAATCCACTATATGATAAGCTATGAAAAACTTCCTACCCCATTTATTACCCATCTTCTATATGGAACAATAACCTAAATTCAGTTTTATATTCCTTATCCCTAGCTTCGCCCTATCTTATGGATACCTTTATTGTTGCCTAATTCCCTTAATCCTGTAAAAGGTCTTAGATAGTATAACCTAATTTGTTTCTAGTTACAACAGGACCTATGACAATTGTTCCTTTAACCTTTATTTTATCTCTTATTTTACTATAGCTCTTAAATGGCGCTACTCATTCTCCTAATGCATAACTTTTAGGCTTCTACCTTCCTTTAAGGCTCTATTTGTCTAGTTCACTCTTTTGGGACCTCTTAACCAATTTTCAGCTTTGTCCCTATCCAATAATTATCTCCTAAGACCTTTGGCCTATATTTAACCAAGTTCCAAATCTCAACTCTATTGTCTAACCCTATTAAGCTTATAAGGTCCAACCTTCAAATGGTTTGCCTCTGTAAGTCCAATAGGAGTCAATGACAGATATAATGTAACATCTATTCTAATCACAAAATTTATCACTTAGTAGTCCATTAACACACGTGTTTGTCATCCTTTTTTCTGAAAGATGGGCAAAGTCCATGGATTTGAAAAGGAACATGTACCCTTGCATTAAATATTGCTTAAGTTATACTGCAACCTTTATTCTTTTCTTTACTTTATTCATAAGGTTAATCTTTTATCTGCAGTCAATCTGTTTTTAATTTAATTGTTGATGTCCTTTATCTTTTTGAAGTATCAAGTGATGATGTAGAAACGGTTATCATCCTTTAACAACAATAACGTGAATTTCTTCAGCTATACTTTACCTCTAATTACCCAATACAACTCTGTAGTACATTAACTGCCGTTTTGCTCTAGAATAAGTTACTTAAGCTCCAAAATACTTGGATAGTGACAACTTTATGGATGGCAACAGGCGTACATTAGTAATAGAGATGTTGTTTGCCACAGCGTATGAGCTTCTATTAAGCAGGACAACAGTGCTGAGATTGGGCCTTCATAGGCGAGGTAAGTACCCCTGACCATGTTAGCACTTCGTCCACTGAGAAATTGTCAACCCTCCTGTATAGTCACTATATCATTTGGCAGTCACGTTATATTTCTGGCTTAATATAATGAAGCTCATACTTGAAACATATCATAATGATAAGACTAACTTAAATGAGGCTCAGATGTCCTGGTTATGGCTAATAAAAGCGAAAATCTTATATATAATGAAGCTAACAATTATAAGATGCATTTAGATATCTAAAGGTATAATTGAAACCTGGTCACTCACAGGAATCTCGTATGACCAAGCAACAGGATCAAATGGTAGGCCCTACTCAACTGTTCTTAGGATGCATTACATTCTTTATGAACTCACTTGATTGTCAATTGGATACTAATTCCTGTTATCAGATTTAAAATTAGATAGATGAGTCTGAAACTTAGTAATCTAGGAGAAAAAAATCATATTCATCTTTAGTATGGCCATAAGCAATTAGTATAATAACCTTTTGCTAAGCTTGGTGAGATTCAGAATTGTTGTTACAAATTTATGGCTTCACCTATACAAGTAAAAATCTAACAGATCCCTTTAAGCGTCAGTGGGGATGGCTGTTTTCTAGTTTACTTTAAACTAAATACAGAGCTAGAACTGAGGAATACTAATAAGTAAATTTTCACTTTTTGACTTGGAAATTTTTCCTTTCAGTTTTTTTTGTTTATTTATATTTTTTGTAAAGTTATAAGCCAAAAACTGCCTTTAGTAGTTAGTTTTGGTCAAAATCAGGTATGATTTTAAAATTGAGTCATATAATATAATTGGTGCTCCAGTGAGCATGAAAGGTGTTTCTGATGAAATTATACCAGTTATCAGGTGATAATTTTTAATTTTCTTGAATAAGATTTAGTTATTGAGGATCACTATCTTTTAAGTAAAATAGTTCACTACGCTTTATATAATTTATTACTGTCATTGTGGAATGTGTTAATTTTAGCATTAGCTGTCATAATTTTAAATGTATCAGAGAATTTATTTTCTAATAGTAGTTTATTACATGACTGTTCAGTGGCTTTAAGCATAGAAATTTTTAAGTAGGAGTGCATAATATAGACGAATTGGTTTTCAAATCTTCAAGGATTTTTGTTTTTGTTTGGAAGAAAAAATTAACATTTGTGTATTTATTGACATAACCAGTTGTAATAAAAGGGGCTGAATGTTGCTGTCTACTGCGGCAGTATCAGGTAGATAAAGTTGCCTTTGGTATGGCATGTCACTGCTTAAAAAATAGTTCTGTAGTTAACAATTGATGTACCAGTTAATCGCCTTAGTTTGCTTTGTTCTCAGATGCTACAACCTAATGTTATTTATAGTTTTAAATTATTTGGATTTAGTTGTTAGGCTGGTAGGCTCATGTACAGAACTATTGCCTTGAGATTTCTTTTTAACAGTAGTCACTATACTATTTTTGGAAAGGTTATAAACTAATTTTCTCCTTTAGGTATTTACAGCTTTATGACAGTGGCCAAAGACTACTCATAGAAGTTTACACTGGTGGTTGACACCTAATTGACTGAGTCAGCATAAGAAATATTCTGCTTTTAAACAACTCTGATATGATCCTGGACAATACCAAAAGAAAAGAATTGACCAAAGAAAATTGATGGTGGACATGATTTCTTTTAGTCATCTCATAGAAGCATTGGATGTGCTTTTCCAAGAATTCATATGAAAGTTAAGTGCTTGGAGATTTCATTGGTACTATGCTGATTAGCATACTAGTGATAACTATATAAAGCTGAATTACAGAAGGCATAGGTCTCTTTTTAATTATAAGGAAAGTAAGAATAACGGTGCCGTTAGATAGTTTATTGTTGCCACTCTTGATTGGCATATTGACACCAAATCTTAAGTTTAATTGTGTGGAATTTTTGGCGTGGTTTGTCCCTGTAAGATTGAGACAGTAAAGGGAATAATGTAATTAGCCTTTATTAATTATTTTTGGCTTTTTATTAAAGAAAGTTAATTAGATCCTGCTCAGAGGATGCATCAGACTTGGCATGTCCAAGAAAAAACGAAAATTGTGGAGGACCTTGGCAGGATAAACATCAAATTATATGGTGTGTATTAGTGATGAAACATAATTCTTATTCACTCATTATCTATGGAGAGAAAATGGTAATCTCTTAAGAACAGCTAGGAAGGTCCACGTAGAAAGAATTTTGGTCTCAACTTGGTCTTTTTTGTAAGCTCTACTGTTTTTGGATGAAGATTATCACTTTATTTCCCCTATGTAGAATCATCTGGTTTTTATTGTCTATTAAAACCATTAGAATAATGAATGGCCTAATAAATTCATTTCTGCTATGCCCAATTGATATTTTGAAGACATTAGTTAATCTCAAATCACATTCAGATGAGCTAATAGGATCATATTTGAGTTAAACATTAAACTATAGAGAGCCTCAGCAAGTTTTTAAATTTCTTTTATTTTTAAAATAATTTGACGTTATTTAAATTTAAAATCTTTCATATACCTACAAGTGATATCTAAACTAGTGCCTTAGGGTATGGTTAGTACTATTATAAGGAAACTATTCTACATAACCAAAGGAGTCAGTAAGAGAGGTTAAGGTTAAGATAAGAGGACCGGCGGGGTTCTTCCTTAAACTGTTTCTGATGCTCATTGAAGTGGTTGACAGCATGATAATATTATGGCAGTCCGCGTCTGTTTTAGTTATTTCATTTTTTAAAATCTCAAAGTTTATAATAATATCCTTATCAAAAAACTCCATAGAAAACTCCTTATTAATTTAGCAAGCACATATTTAAATGGAGTGACTTGTCTTAATATTAGAAAGACTTGACAAAATTTCTTTGAGCTTGATTGGTTGCAGGTAAATTTAATTGTAGATACTGGAATATTTTTGACTGATTAAGGCCCAAATAGTAAGTATCACACAAGTGGTCCAAATCCATTTACAGATATCTTGGTCTCAATAGGTCAAAATATATTTCAGAAGGTTCTTTGAGAGCATCTTTCTGTTAAGGCACTAACTTAGTTTGTGATGATAAATTATTTTTTGGTCACCTTGAAGCAAAGATCTCTACTTTAAGATAGTTTAGATGAACTAAATCCTACTTAAAAGGAGGCTTAAGGTTCTGGTAGTGTTTTAAAGCTATTATAACTATTCTAAATAGAAGTCAGTTATTTTAATATTTATTTATTTATAGGTATAATTGGAACCTAGCCTCTCACAGAATTACCAATTAACCATGAGACAGGTTCACATGATATTACATTTATTCATTTGCTCATAGAATGCACTGTTTTTTCAGTAAAATCCACTTGACCATTCATGTTATTGGAACTCTTGATTTCTGAGTTTGACAATAAAGGTTAGTTTTAAATTTCTAAATTTAGGAGTACAATGTCTTTTGTATGCAAAATGATATAGACAAGAATAAAAAAATAGAGTAATATATAATATGAGGCTTGGCGCAATAAGAACATTCTGAAACTTTAGGTTGAGGCTTTAACTATACCTGAAAAGTCTAGCTTCTGTGGCAACTCTGGCGTTTATATTGCTAGAACGCTAATATCAACACGGGCATATGAAATTCTTATACAACATTGAAACAGATAATTTATCTTTATAGAGATAATTAACACCAGTGCAATATTCTCAAGGCCCAGTAGAAAAGATAAAAACTTACACTTTAGAGGACAATACGGATTACTAAGCTCTGTTTTTAGTGCATAAGAAAAGTGAACATATTACAAACATAGTTTTAAAAAACCCATGTGTAAAGGTATAGGTCTTGTGTTACTTGAAGAAACAATTTAATATATATAATCAAGATAGTTAGTAACTGTTTTATCTCCAAGAATTAGGGAAGATTTTGAAATTTGTCACTATTAAATGAAGTTATGATCACTTTTACTTGTTACTCTTCAGTGGCTGGTTGCTTTGTGGCCTGGACTAGCAAAAATAATATCTCTAGTGTTCAGAACATATGCTTATACCTCTTGTAAAAAATAGGCCTCTTTCTAGTTTTCGTTAAGGTTTTATTTTCACTGTAAAATTATCAGGTAATTATATTTCTTGGTTTAGAATCAATGGTCATCTTGCTATGTTCATCGCAACTTGAGAATAAAAAAGAATATTTTTTATCCTCATATTTGGTGCCTTACAATTTTATCATGTGCTTTTTATAAAGTCGATTCCTCATCATATGTTAAAAAATGTTTATTTAGTTTTTGCCCATAAGTCCGTTAGTGCAGTATTTAACATAAATTTATATGTTGTCATATTAACTAATTAATTATTTGCTTCATCAGCTGTCATTATAATTGTCCAATTTGAGTGCATTGGTAACTATGGGTCCCAGAGTCCATCCTAGGCATTGCTGGCTATTGTAATCAAATTTTTTACTAGGATATTATCACTATTGGTATTAATGACTAACCACGTGACACCATTGTTGGATTTCTGGCTGGATGGGTTGTGCACTTAATGCCAGCCCATAATCTTAACAATATGGCAGGAGCGGTAGGCTTAGCACATTTTTCTGCTTGAGAGAGGGGGTCCAAAGTTCCCCCTAAGTTCACAACCTGGACCCTTGTTGCTGACAGGACTATTATTTTATTAATTAAAGTTAAGTAAAGTAGTACAAATGTCTATTTATTTGCAAATAATAAGCACCTCAAATAACGATAGTAAAAATAAGGGATAAGATAAGGGATATAAGGTTTGATCAGTGCATACTCTGGTGGGAGTGGGAACAGATTAGGAACTATTATCATGAATCTTTAAAAGTTAAAGGAAAGCATATAATAGGATAATAAGCGATAGATACCCTAGCTTAAGGTAAAGTTGAGATAGAAACTATCAGATTGGATTATCAACTAATGGAGCATGTCAATAGCAATTTATCCTGAAATCATCAGTTGAAGAACTTGAAAAATATTAATTGGATTTGTGACTTCTATTAACTTAAAGTTAATAATAATTTTGGCCTTATGCCCAACATAGCATTATTTTAAAAATAATATAATATTTAAGAATTGATTATCCTCAGCATGAGTCACCATTAAGTGTATACTAGAATTGATGTCAGGATTGATCCCTGATAATTTAGGACCATGAATCTGTTCAAATTCATTAATAAGTGTATTAGGGATGGTCCTGATATTTTCATGACCAATAATCCGCTTCAACCACTTAAAATATTAATGATTATTGTTGATGTTCCCCAACAAATCAGAGGGCTCAACTCAAGACAATGAGTAGCCCAATTTGGCATTCACTAATATAGTGATTTTAGCAAGACCCGATTCATAGCAAGAGGCTTCACCCAGTAGAAAAAAATCCCATCAGAACACCCTTTAAGCCTTGGCTAAGGGGTCAAGCGCCAAGATGGGGGTCATCAGCAGTGGTTGCCAGCAAGGACATAGGAAGTAGAGCAATGAAATGCTTGGCCTATTGAAAAACCATTAGCATCAGGATATGGCATTGTAAGTGACCCAGAAAGGTCATTGAAAGTGGTCACCAGAATCAGGGATTGGCCCTGGCATTAAGGATAGGCTCCAGAAATATCAGATTAAACTGGATAAATTTCCAACTGATCCTACTAAGAGATTTTGTGGTGTGCTCAGATCCTTATGGCATCTTTCACTTCAGATTTTGGTCAAAGGTTTCCACTTGTTATTCCTAATTGTGACCTTTTGACCTCAGGTTAAAAAGCTCAGGGTATGTAAGGAGAGTGTCTATAACTCTCCCATTTCCAACATGGTGGTGCATGGTGCACAAAGTCAACGCAAGGAAACTAGCCATTTATACTAAAGCTACTAGTTCCCAGCAGAGGGTGCTGGAGCAATAAAAACTCAAGAAAAGCAATGTGATAAGTAACATCCAAAACGTCGCGGTGCACATGAAGAGAAGGGGTAAACGACCCAGGTTGGAGGGTACCTAGGCGAACCAACGGTGCACGAGGTGATAATCATATTCTATTCAAAATGGCAAGGGTAACAGAGTGTGAGACCTCCTTGAAGAGGTTTGCACACATGAGTGTTCATTTTATTTTACTTATTTAACCAAGGCAAGCCAACCAGAGGACAGGCATTACCAATATGTGTGTGGAAATGGTAGGGGAGGGACGAGAAGCAATGACTAGATATGATTGGGCACCCCAGGGTACTCAGGTTACCCCTGTTGCCAGATTGGACCGCCAGGTATGGGGGGATTGGTGCTCTACTCCAAGGGGGTTGCCCCCACTATGGAGCAGGTGTGAAGGTAGGGGTCCGTGTGAAGGAATCAGAGAAGGAACCATGAGTTTATGAGTCTCTGTTGCCTTGGCCACATATACCCATAGAGCCATGCTTGTAAATGCTCCAGTAGGTGGACGTGGAACCTATTGATAACCCCATGGATGGTAGAGACTGTGCCCTTGAACTCAAATAAGGCAATAGTGTGGATCATCCACATTGCAATGGGTATCAATAGGGAGCGCAGGGTGGATGGGTTGGGGACGTAAGTTGCATCGCAAGGAGGCTCTTCGAGATAGAGAAGTCCTAGCCAACTTAGATTTTGATCAGGCATGCGACTTCTCGCCATATGGCTTTGGATGGGGGAAGGTTTCTAGGCGGTGGTGTAGGGAACTCTCTCCTCCACATACTGCGCAGGTTGCGTGGAGGGAGTGGGTGTGGTCCGCTGTTCTGTAGGTCCTTCTTAGGCAGCGCCAGGCATTGGCCCTTACCCTCAGCTGGAGGAGTAGAGGAGCTTCATCCTTCATATTGACTTTTGTGTTGTTAGGTCATAGGGGATATCCAAAGGATCTAGGTAGCTGACTCTGGCGATGGATGGGGTTGTGGTGAGTATATCTTTGTGGGGGTGGTCTTCTGGCTTTCATAACGCAAAGTGGGGTCTGGGTCATCCCCTTCCCTGCACTGTACCAGTGGTAGCAATGGTCCACCCCATGCGGCGGATGGTTTGGAGGAGGCGCTTAAAGTGATGAGGGATTCCATGAAGGAATGTTGCATTGGGTCAGTTAGCGAGGTACATTAGTAAGCTGGAAGGGTGGAGTGGGTTAGGTATTTTGAGTGCCTGCACGAAGTTGCCCTCGCTGCCCTGGAGCATTGTTTTTGCGGGGGGTCTGGGGTATGCACTTCCTCTATCCAGGTGCCCAGGATGCAGTTGGCGTGATTCTCGAAATCTATCAGGCCCATTCTCCAGTGGAGGCATGAGCCAAACAGCGTTTTAACCCAGACTGGTGGGCGGGATCCAGGCCACAGCAACCCCTGGATGAGTGCACGGATTGATGTTAAAAGGTGGGGGAGAAGGGGATCGCATGTGTGGGGAACCACAGCATTAGGAGGAAGAGCGAGTTGGTAACTGCCACTCGCCCCATTAACCCAGGGGTTCTACCCTTGAGTGATACGATTCTGTTGGATATAGTTCTAGCAGGTTATTTTCAATCATCTCATTTGCATACCCCGCTGTATCCAACCACATCCCAAGGTGGCGGACAGGGGTGGTGGTGGGGGGTAATGCAAAGGGAAGGCGAGTAAGTTTTTGCATATTGGGTTGTGTGTGGTGGGGGAAGTGGTCCAGCTGGTGGTGTATTTACCAAGAAGGATAATTTCAGTTTTCTGTTTATTATGGGATGCGCTACTCACCGTGGATTATTCCTCTAGGGTGCGTTCCAGCTGTTGAGCATCGCTGTTGTCAGATATACCTGTAATGAAGTCATCCGCAAAGGTTTGTATCTTGACTGGGGGCTGGCCTAGCGCAGTTATGCCCCTGAGGCATGAGTTGGCAACGCGGAGGAGTGGGTCAAAGCTGAAGTTGTGCATTAGTGGGCTGAGGGGGTCCCCTTGCTTGAGCCCTCTTCGTGTGGTGATCCTGTCAGTTAGGAAGCTAGGGCCACATACCGCCAATGATGCGTATTCCGTGAGGAGCATTGTCCAGTTGATGAACTTTGGTAGGAGGTTGAAAGCATGTAGGAACTCTTTTAAGTATGGCAGCTAACGCGATCATATGCCTTCTCCTGATCAAGGAATACCAGGGCACCCGTCGCTTTGGATTGGCATACATTGGCAATGGAGTGTATGTTAAACCAGATGGGGCGCCCTGGTGTAAAACCAAATTGGTTGGGTGATAGGCTTTTGAGGCTAAAGCTCCCAGTCTGGTAGCTAGAATTTTTATGAGTAGTTTAGTGTCAGTATTCAAGAGTGCTATCAGGCGCCAGTTGGCCAGGTCCAGTCTGTCGCCCTTTTTGAATAGGGTAATGACATAGGAGTCCTGGCTCCTGTCAGGAGATGGGTCTCCAGCAAACACTGGTTCATAGATGCTAGGAGGAGGGGGTGATCTGTTTAAACTATTTTTTATAAAATTCGTAGGGTATCCCATCAGGCCTAGGCATTTCCTATGTGGTGCACCGCAACAGTATTCCAGAGCTCCTCCTGCGTTATCAGGTTTAGGAGACTATAGTCCAGTGGTGCACTCTGTATTCTGGTGGAGTGTAATCTTTTTACCTTTTGGGGGTCAGGTTGGGAGTCACTGTAAAGTTCAGTGTAATAGTGGTGGTTTTCCGCCTTGACCTCTGTTTGGTCAGTTGCCATAAAACCGTCAGCTTTGTGGACCTGTGCGCACTGCGGCAGGATGCTTTGGGAGTGGTATTTGTGGAAGAAGATCGCTGAACAGGTTTCACCTTCTCTAATGTGCTTTCCTTTCCACGATACTATGATTCTGTGTTAGTGTTCATTGATGAGGGCGTTAAAGTGGGTGAAAATCACCACCCATTTGCGCCCCCAGTTTGGGCTGTATCCAGTTTTTAGGGTATTTAGTTCAAGGTGGTCAAGTTCCGTCAGGGCGCATCTGATCTTGGCAGTATCCGCGGTGTATTTGTGCGAAGTGATATGGCAACTCTTATCTATTAGTTCAGATTTGAATATTTTCCCAAGATTTGATGGATCTGATGCAAATGAGGCAGTGAATTTTGGGTTCAAAGCTTCATGCTCAACCCAGTTGGAAATTTTGGGGAGCTTTATATTCTCCAGGTATAGCTTCCTCCAGGGAGTCATCCACGTTTGAGTCCTGGTTGGCATAAACTGCACTGAAACTAGAAGATGGTCAGAGAAATTAATTTTAGTGGTGAAGTTAGTAATGAACAGGTGACAGGTTTCAGTGCGAGGATGTGGTTGATGCAGCTCATCAAGATGAGCATACCCTCACGTATGCTGGGGCAGGTCTTGTGGGGAAGGAGTGGAGACCTAGGGGGAGGGTGTCATACAGACCAAGGGATGCCTTCATCGTGCAGAACTCGGAGTGTCCCAGTGGGTATTGCCTGGGGTTGGGCCATTGGTCTGTAGTGGGATCATCCTAACAGATAAAGTCGCCCAACAGGATGGTTTTCAGCAGAAGGTTGATTGTCAGGATGGATTTGATGAATTGTTTCCACTCGGATGTGGTGCATAGTGCATAGATACAGGCTATTATTAGTGTGGTCTCTTAGTTTGCGATCCTTGAGATTAGGACATAGCCATCAAAGTGCGAGGAGGATTTGATAATTTATGTTTTTTGTTATCAATACAGATGACCACCCTGAAGTGGGACGTCCATATTGGCTGGGATGGTGAGACGCTGGCCGCCCAGGATCCCTCTTCCCCCTGTAGACAGTGGGTCTCTTGGATGGCCAAGATGTCTACCAGGGGTTTGCACAGGAAGTCCAGTTTTTTGGCTTGGGACGCTTGATCCCAGGCTCCTGCGATGTTTAGCTTCCCTATTAGCACTGAGGTGCCCGCGGCGCCTAAGGAGCAGTTGGGCAGGCCTTAAGGCCCTAGTCCCCCACTTTTTGCCTTGGACTTGCTCCGTGAGATTGGGCCAGTCCACTCTGAGGCTTCCAGCTCCTTACCTTGTGATGATTTTGTATGGGTATTGTTAGATTGGGATTATATTAAGCTTTTCCACACGTGATTTTGGTTGATTCAAGTTGGTGCTCTGATTGGCTTCTGATGTTTCAGGGTTTGATTTTGGCGCTCTGGGCCCTCTTGGCTCATCCATAGTGGATGCGAAATGTCCCAGTAAGTTTATTTGATTGGGATCACATCGTGATTCTGTCAGCTTGAGAAAATATTCTTCATGGGTTGTTCAATCTGACTGTTTGGTACAGATCACATCCTCCATGGTTGCTCCAGCTTAAGTAGTAGTTTCTGATTATCTGGTTTGGACAATTTCCTCTCTGTCCATCTAGATTTTGTTCAGGTCAATGGAGGAGGTCGTGAGAGATGCGGCCTTGGCCGCTGCCCACTTGCAGGCCTTCTGCACCTGTTAGCGTACTTTGGGTGAGATTGGGTCGATGAGAATGTAGTGTCCGTCCTCTCCCCAGAGGAAAGCGTGGTTGGCGTCAACCATTTTTCTGAAGGACTCCTCATCTTCATCCATGGTGTCATCACAAAAGTCTGAGGCCATGATGCCCTCCTTCACGGGGCATGCATGCTCCTTGTGCCCCAATGCGGTGCAATGTTTTCAGATGGGTGGTGCACATTCCGGTGTGACGCGGAAAGGTTTTGACACTCCACCTTCCAGGAGGTGAAATACTGCAGTGCATGGAATTTTAGTTAAATTGGCAGCCATGTCAGGGACCGGGTTGATTACAGCAATTGCCTTTCCTGTGCATATGTTTGGCATCAGGTGGAAACACTGCATTTAAGTTGTTTTATTTCTCTGTAGCTTTGAAGGCCAAATTGGAGTTCATCTTCAATTAGTGTATGGGGCAGGTTGGTGGGAAGTGAGTCGAATGAGATGAACAAAGTTTTTGCTTTGTTCCATCTGGTGCATGAGGTGCAAACAATTCGTTTGCCCTTGGGGAGGGCTATTTCAACACAGAATTTTGCTACAGCATCTGCATCCTCTTCAGTCTTGAAACCCATATCTATCCAGCCATGGTGGATGGTTTTTTGTGGTAACATATACTGCATGGGTAAAGAGGGAGGCCTGTGCCTCATCTACCTTTTCCCACAGATTTGGGTAATCGACCCCTAAGAAAAGTCAGAGCCTGTGTTCCACTTTTGATAGGGGCTGTACATACTGTATCTCCATGTATTGGTTTTGTTTTGTGGTAAACTCCACAAACCTGAGTGGTGTTTAGCTTAGGGTTCTTTGGTGGTGTTGGCTCCCGGTCCCCCTCCAGGGCGTTTTTTGCCCTTGGGTGCACCATTTTTGTCCATTGCCCGATATGAAATTCACCCAGTATTGTTAGTTTTATTAAATTCACTCATCTCACCTGTGTGATTATCAAAATCTATCTTCTCGAATCAGATCTCTGTAACTGATGTTTCATTATGGGAAAGAAAAGCTGCACACAGGAGTATTCAAAATAACATAAAAATAAAATTAAAACGGGAAAACGTTTATTTGGGAAGTCGACAAATAAGGAAGGTTGGTCAAGGAAAACATATTTAAACATTGACGAGGGAATAAGGGGTTTGCATACGTGGACCCAAGCACTGGCCCACCAATAGGCACACACTACCATCCAGATTGGTAGAATATGACAAAACTGACTTCATTTGTGTAATTGATTGAAGTAGGATTTGACTCAAACGTGTATTTTTGTAAATGGAACAGGTTTTGAAATCCCATTCCTCAACTAACTGAACCAAACTGCCTGCATTCATTATGTAGACCATTCGTTTCAACGCCTGGGCCATCGTAAGGGGCCGGGCATTTGGCACCCCACAAGTACCAACCTGGGCATATTTTGCCCATACCCAGCGTTGGTCTAGGGTATGTCTAAGGTCAGGGAGGGCCTAAACTTCACCTTCTGGGCCTCCTGGCACCCAGCCTTATCCTTGGGGTTGGTCCCACTATGATGTCATGTGACTATGACATTACCCTCTCCTCCCAACAGGGCTCAACCCCCTCCAGGGGCTTGTGCATGGGAAAAGTTCTTGTGGGCAGGGGCCAACTTCATGGCAGCAACGGTCAGATTGGGTTGAGAACCATCAGCCTGGGGGAAATGCTTGTGGAAGGCTTAAATCATATCTTGAACATGCACACAGTCATGCGCGGGAACCCAACTGTTCTCTGCAGCATCAAAGCCCTTCCAGGATACCAGGTACTCCAGTCTTCTTTTCATATGGTGGGAGGCAACTATTTCTTCCACCTCCCACTCTGGCGCCCCATCCACGAGATAGGCTAAGGAGTCTCTGGTGGGGGCCCTCAAACATTGTCAGTTTTCTCTCATGAAATACAGAGAAGATCTGAAATGAAGGGGGGAGATCTAGCTAGTATGAGGCATGGCCCACCTTTCTAACAACGCGGTAGGGGCCATTCCTCTTTGGTTCCAGCTTCTTGCATGGCTGCTTGATAGGGGATGTTATGAGCATCCAGCATCACGAGATCACCATTCCTTGTATGCAGGACCCACTCGGTGCTTCCCATCAGCGTTCTCCTTATACACTTGCATTGCCGCCTCCAAGGATGTGGAAACCCCCTGGTGGACCTTCTTGATTTTCTTGGCAAAGTACACCATCACTTTAACCTTAGACCTATAGCTGGTTGCATGTTAAAGGCGGGGTTAAAGCTATGCTGGCAAAAAAAGGGGGAACAACCGATTGAAGAATGAAACGTGTTGTAAAAAATTTGGGCTATAGGAAGGTGAGAAGCCCAATCTGAATGATCCGCAGCGGTGGAAAATTGTAGGAACTGTTCTTAAACACTGGTTCACTCGTTCAGTCTGCCCATATGATTGAGGGTTATAGCAGTCAAACAGCAAGGGCGAATCTGAAGAGTCTTACAGAACTCTTCCCAAAAACAGAGGTAAATTGGGGTCCCCAGTCAGTGATAATCTCTTGAGGAACTCCATGGAGCGCAAACACATGCGTGACGAAGAGCCTGGCCATCGCAGCCGCAGTTATTGTAGTTCTGCAAGAAATGAAGTGGGCAAACTTTGTAAAATGGTCCACTATCACCATGATAGCATCGTAACCATCTGAAACAGGTAGTTCTACAATAAAGTACACCAATATAAAAAACAGGGACCTTCAGCTTTCTGGACTAGTACCAAAGCTCCCGCTAAAGGTTGACGATTTGGCTTCATATGGTTGCAGATTAAACACTCCTTACAATACCGCCCCACCTGAGCAGGCAAGCCCTTCCAATTGTATGTGCGTCATATAGCTCTAATGTCTTCGCTTTACCAGGATGGCCAATGGTGAGTCCATCATGATGGTCCCGGATGATTTCCAGGCGAAGTGGTCCAGAAGGAACCCATAGGCGCCCCTGAAACTACACCATCTCATCCTTCACGTGATAGCCCCTGGAGAGATTCTCTTGATCAACTCTCACTTAGCAAGAAACATAGTATATTCAGCTGCTAGCAACTGAGAAAGGACTACCTTCCTGAATATACTATATTCCTCTGCTTTTTCCAGAGGTGAAAGCGCTGGCCCGTTGGCCAGGGGAGAGGGAAGTTGCAACAGAATCTTATTTGGAGGTATCATCATCTGTGTGTTGTGAACTTCTACCTCCTTGGGATCAGGAGCTAAAGCAGGGTTGCGGCTCAAAGCATCAACCAAACCATTATCCTTGCCCTTGGTGAACTCATATGTGAATGAAAATTAGGCAAGGGTCTCATGCCAACGGGTCTGCTGTGGGGTTAGGACATGTGGGTCACGGTAGTACATCAAGGAACGGTGATCTGTACATACATAGAATGGTTGGGTAGAGCCATGCAAGTGGTGACGCCAATATGTCTGCGACTCCACCACTGCTAGTAACTCCTTGTCATAAACGGCGTAATTCAACTCAGGCAGAGCATTTTCCCGGAAAAATATCCCACCAGATGCTCTATCCCATTTTCGCCTACTTGTAACAAGGCAGCCGCTATGGCGAAGTTGGAGGCATCAGTAGACATAATGAACTCTTTGGAAGCGTCAACATGGTGAAGGATGGTCGTGGACAACAGAATGTATTTCACAGCTTGGAAAGCATCCTCCAAAATGAGGGACCACTGAAGCACTTTTGCACCAATAGCCCTATACAAGGGCGCTGCCGCCTCAGAAAGATTTGGCATGAACTTCTTAAAAAACGTACACGTCCCCAGAAAGCTCCTCAAATTTTTTACTAAAGTAGGGGTCGGCCACTCACTAATCACCTTCTCCTTGTCTGGAGTTATCATGTGTCCTTTCTCAAACACGACGTTGCCCAGAAAAGTGACCTGGGACTTGAAGAATTCGCACTTGCTAATCTTCAGCGTAAGGCTGGCTACTTTAACCGCTCCACCACTTGCAAAAGGTGTACTGCATGGGACTCCTGATCAGAGGAAAACACCAGGATATTATCCATGTAGGAAACCACATACCCCTAACAAGTCTCCCAACGCTGCATCAATGCGGTGTTGAAAGATAGCAGGGCATTCTTAAGCCCAAAGGGCATGACCCAAAACTGGAAAATCCCTTTTCTGGTACGGAAGGTGGTTAGCCACTCTTGTTCCTCTTTTTAATACGAATCTGATTGAACAAATTGAGGCAATCCAGCTTGGAAAAGACCTTAGCCTTCTCCACTTAGCGCGCAATCTGAGAGTCCAAAGAGATGGAATGTATATCTGGTCATTGACCTCAGGTTGGGACCATCTAGTGCTAAAAAATAGTAGGACTGGTCAGTGACGTTGTTAAGGTTCCCATAGTCCACACATGAGCGCAGAGTACCATCAGAATTCTTAACAAAGAGAAGTGGAGAGCATACAGGGGAGGTACGCTGAAAAACCGCACCTTTGGCTAACTGTTCCTTCACCCACACATTTAACGCCTCTTCCTCCTGGACAGTCAATGGGTAAATGTGGGAAGCTATACGCACTAGATCCACAGTGAGCTTGAAGTTACAATCAAACTCAGAGTGCTCAGGTAGTGCATTAGCGGATTCTGCATCAAAAGAGTATTCCAAACCCTCCAAGCAAGAAGGTATAGGAACTTCCACTGAGGGCTTCAGCAAAGGGGCAAGGCCATAAGGGAGAAGATGGGGCCAGTGGGGCAATTTGCCCTGGGCGTTCTCTTCCGACAAAGGCACAACTAATGTTTGTCCATTCTTCATGATGAGGGATAGGGTTTTCTCTTTCAGGTTGGTTCTAACGTCAAACTTTCGCCACCACTCCACACCAAAATGATAGGGAACAGGAGGTTTTTGACCGCATTGAAGTGATCAGACAAGTGGTACTTGCAACTGATAGTCCACTGTCCCAATGATCTTCAGAGTGGGAATAACTTGGGACACCCCTCCCTTAACCATACCACCTGGCAAGTAACTCAATCCAAGGTAATAGGCTAGGCACTGGTCTATAAAGTTTTCAGAGGCGCCAGTATCCACCAAAATAGTGGTTCTGAGTTTCTCTAAAGGGGAGGAGAGGGTAAAAGTCAGTAGAAAATACATGGATAGTCTTTATTTATGGTAGACAATGACAACACCTCACCAAAAAAATTTTCTCTGGCTCAAGCAAGCCATCAGAGTATGTTTTGGAATCAAAAAGGGGGAGGATAGTTGGTTACTCTTAATACTGAGGCCACATACCCCACCATGCCTTCTGCAGGTGCATATACTTTATCATATCTTAAACGAAGTTCTTTCTCTGCTTCCTGAGTGCCCCAGATCATGGTAGGGGTCAAAAGAGGGTTCTCAGGGGTTATTTGATATACTGGAATAGGGTTCTCATCCAAGCCATAAAAGCTAAGAAACGTCTCAGAGATTTGGATAGTATTATCATCATAAAGCGCATTTTCCGATGTGAATGACCCTATTCCCCTAACTGCAACAGAATGCCCAACGTTATTCAATGCCAACACCCCCAGGCCCATCTGCTTCAATTCCGCCAGCATCATCTGAATGCGCTGTCAAAGGAAATCTCGTTTATTTAAGTGAAAATTGATTATTACAGCAGAAAATTTAGGAATCACAACTTTCAGACATTGAAGTGTCTGTATCCACCAGGTATGAGCACAAAGGGTGGATAATTTCAGTTAGAGGCAACCATATTAACGCTGAGTTGCTCCAACTTTTGGGAAAAAGAGGAAACAGTGGTGCAACTAATGACAGCTAAAGCCCACATCTGGCGCCCACTGTTTCCTCTTTGGAATAGTTCCACACATAAAAAGTTTGTGCACATAGGTTTAAGGGGTTGGTCAAAAGATGTAAGGAAAGTTCTATAACTCTCCCATTTACAGCGTGTTGGTGCACATGCGCAAAGTCAACGCAAGGAAACTAGCCATTAATACTAAAGCTACTAGTGCACAGCAGAGAGTGCTAGAGCAATAATAACTCAAGCAAACAATGTGATAAGTAACCAGCCAAAAACGTCGTGGTGCACATGGAGAGAAGGGGTAAACGACCCAAGTTGGAGGGTACCTGGGCGAACCAACAGTGCACGAGGTGATTTTCATATTGTGTTCAAAATGATAAAGTTAATGGAGTGTGAGACTTCCTCAAAGAGGTTTGCACACAGGAGCGTTCAAAATAACATAAATTTAAAACTTAACACTGAAAAAAGTTCATTCAGGAATTTTACCAACAAGGAATGTTGGTTGAAAAATATTTATACATTGACGAGGGAATAAGGGGTTTGCATAAGTGGACCCAAGCACTGACCCACCAATAGGCACACACTACCATCCATATGGGTAGAATATGCCAAAACTGACTTGACTCATTAATTGATTGAAGTTGGATTAGACCCAAACGTATGATTTTATAAACGAAATGTGTTGTGAAACCCCATTCCTTGACTAACTAAACAGAACTGTCTGTGTTCATTATGTAGACTGTTCGTTTCAACGTCTGGGCTGTTGTAAGGGGATGGGAATTTGGCACCCCACTAGTACCAACCTGAGCATATATTGCCTGTACCCAGCGTTGGTCTAGGGTATGCCTAAGGTCAGGGAGGGCCTGTAACTTCACCTTCTGGGCCTCCAGGCGCCCAGCCTTATCCTTGGGGTTGGTCCCCACTATGATGTCATGTGACCATGACAGGGTAGGTCATATTGGGCTTTAATGCATGCCCACAGGTGCAGAGGTCTAAGGTAAATCATACTCTTAAAGCTGGAAGTGCATATTAGGTTATCCTCAGCATTGAGTCACTGGTAACGTTTTAATCCCCTTTAATTTTGAATTGTAAGCAGTATAATAATTGTCAAATTTACTGATAATGTACCTAGTATTAGATTAATGTCTTCCAGAAATTTATAGCTCTAAGTGGCAGAATCACTATATTACACTGTACTAATGAAAACCTCAGCATTCCGGACAGTTATTTGTTTGTTTTAAGTGCCATTTCACAGAATCCTTAAAATAGTTAATATAAAAAGCATAATTACATATTTTATTTTTACTAATACCAGCAATATTTTCTTTTTTTGAACTTAACCTGTCAGTAGGTTCAGGGGTCCAGTTTTTACTGTTCAGGATCAGAGGTTCGCTTTTTAAATGTAACCAGCTGTTTTGGTTCAGAAGTCTCCTCTTCTGGGATTTAACCAATAAGTAGTTAAGAAATTCACTTTTCAAATCTAGCTGATTTTCTTTTTTAGTGGTCCTCTTTTAGAACTTGGAATATTTTATTGGGTTTATTGCAATATTTTATTAATCTATCCTTGGAATCAGTCACTGGTAGAATGGAAGACAAAGTGCTATAGAAGATTTTCAATAAAATGAGAAATGGCTTAAAATTAAAATCACTTGATCCAATTGAGCGTGGAATACACTTTAGTATAATTTAAGAAATTGTTAATTGTCAGGAGGGCTCAATCAAGTTACTGAGTAGCTAAATTGGATCAGCCACATAAAGTAACAAAAACAAAATTTTCATCAAAACAATGTGGATTACTCAACAGCCAACCCTGATAACTCAATTGCTGGTCTCAGAATTCACATACAAAACTTCATAATTTCAGAATTTGGTGAAGAGGTTGTTAATACCACCTCTCATCTCTAAACAGCGCCAGGAAGAAGAACTTAAAATCTAAATTTGTTTTTATCTGATTTAACTGACAGTGGCTTGGTGCGGGTAAACACTAAGCACTTGAAGATGAAAAGAACCAGTGGTAATAAACCACCCCCTAACCAGAACCCTAAATTATGATAGTTCCTTGTCATCCCCTGCATACTTGGCAGGATGATGGGCAGGCTCATGGTGGTCTATACAAGGAAATTCCCCTGAAAGAGTGCGCTGGGGGCGTAGAAAGAAAGCAGATGTCTTCACAGGACTCCTTGGTTGGTCAGCAGAAAGTTGAAACGTAACCTTTGTTCTAGGTTCATTGGTTCTTGTGCAGCCTGGAGGTATGGTCCCAACAAAGTTAGATAGCTTTTGGGGAGCCCAGCCCAGCACAGAAATGAGAGATCTCCTCTCCAAGGTAAAGGATGAGATTTAAAGGCTACTTAGGCCCCCTAAAGTGAGCACCAATTGTCATAAGATGGCTGGATGGGTTGCTCGCTTGTTGCCAGCCCATAATCCTAACATTATGGCAGGAGCAGTAGGTTTAGTAATTTACTCTGCCTGAGAGAGAGGTGGCCAAAGATCTCTCTAAGTTCACAAATAGACCCTTATTGGAGAAGAGATTTAATTTTAATTAAATTAAAGTTGAGTATATTAGGACATGTGTCTTCTTATTGGGTGAATAATTAAGGCCTAAATAAAGGTAGTAAAATAAATAATAAGATAAGGTATATAAGGCATGATCAGTTCAAGTCCTGATGGGAGTGAGAAAGATTATCAAAATATTATTTTATATCTTTTATAAGATAAAGGGAAGCAGGTGGTAGGCCTAGGCATTAGATGCCAGATTAAGGGAAAGTTGAGATAGGGAGTATCAACTTGTAGTATTGACTAGTGGAGCATGTCTATAGCTCTTATCCTGAAATCTCAGTTGGGTAACTAAACAATATTTATTAGAGTTGCCTGGAGCTAATTAACGTAAAAATTAATAACAATTTTGAACCTTTTGCCCAACATAGCATCAATTAAAAAAATAATAGTAGTAGTAATTTGAGAATCAATTATCCATAGAATTGGTCATCAGTAATGGGAAAACTAGGATTGCTATCAGGATTGATCCTTTTATAATTTTAAATATTACGAATACGCTCTATCCACTCAAAATAATGATAATTGTTAATAGTGATGATCCCTGGAAAATCAAAGGAGCTCAACCCAAATTTAATGAGTACCCAAATCGAAATTCACTAATAAATTTAGTATTAGTGAGATGCGTCCCATAACAAGAGGCTTCATCAGTAAGGGGAGAATCCTGACAACTATCCCTTGCAATAATCTAGAGAAGATTTTAAAGGTGTCTTCCATTTACACAGTTGTAGATAACCCTGGTAAATTTCTCTCATTATACTTACTTCCTCTTCTTGTCATAAATATCTTGGGTCCTGACCACATTGCTTGAAGATTGTCTAGATGAATTACCATATATATTATTGAAACTTGTTTATCTTCTTTAAAATAGGGAAGGGTGGTTAGCTGGGCAGGTAAACTGCTTCCACCCAAGTGCAGGTTTTGAGTTTGAAACCTGTACTGGCTAGAAAAAATTCTTGGTGTGGTATATTGGTACCAAAGTTGACCCACCTCAAATATATTATATTCTTTAAAATAGTTATTTAAGTTCTATATTGTCTATCCTATTGACCTGATATATGTACTTTTCAATGTTACGACCTTCCTTGACTTAAATCCTAACTAGCTCTTCTGCTAGTTTATTCTGGGAGCTCACTGAAAGTAAATTATATTTCAGATAGATGATTGTTGCTAAAAAGCATATTAAGACTTTCAACAATACAATACTTTAAATGGAGACATCTTTTTTGCTTGAGGGTATCCAAAGCAATACACAAACAATGCAGTGTGTAAAAGATACTTTCTTAATTCTTTATAGATGGGTAATTTTCTAAAGATGCCATCTAAGTTTGGTTGAAACTTATAATGCTTTCATATTTCACGCATGTGGTGATGGGTAATTTTTTTCTATCCTTGATTAGAGTTAACCATCTCTTACTAGATTTGTATAAAAATATTTGACTAATATCTTAAATATATTCTATGTAACTTTGTCTGTCTGTCACCCAGTTGTATAGTAACGCGTTGGCAGAGGATGTGTATTCTCATACTGCAATGACTTTGACAACTTAGTGAAGTAGTTGATTGCAATAAAAGCTGATTTCTACTCGAGGTACTTAGTAAAGTCCCATATCTTTAATTGTAAAGTTTTATACAGATTAATTATCTGCGTTGTTGAGAAGACAAAACCTTCTAACAATGGTCATAAGCTTTCATAAAATAAGCATAATTTGAGTGCTTTAAGAACAGCATCACACATCAATTCACAGTAGACTAGTACCTTCAAGCTCTCTTTGTCATCAAAACCAGAAAAGCCTGACTTATCTTAAGGTCTCTAGAATAAAATAATCATCTTACTAGGTCTGACATAGCTAGGTCACTTCCTCACAAAACTTCTGCAGTTGGTCATTGTCAGCATTTGTACTGAAAAACGTTATGAAGATACTAGAAATTATACTGACAAGTTATTAGTAATCTTTTTCCAGAATCAAGCCTCCAGATTGGATGGATTGTTGCTCAGTTGACACCTGCCCTTAGATATCAAGGATCACTAAAAGGTTAAAGAATTGTCAGTTGATGAAACCCATCACAGTATCCAGGGTTGCCACCTTAAAGACTTAGAAAATGTGAAGATGACAATCTAGAAGTTGTTATTTTGTGACGACCAAGTTTTAACCTTCTTATTGGATGAGGAGTGAAGTTCATGAATGAGGAGAACTTAGGCGCCCATCTGCCACAGGGTACTAACCCATTATGTAAACATTAAGAAATTTTTAATTAGATAGGATCATCTTTTTTTCAACTAAAAATTTTGTGCTTACCTTTGCCCCTTTGCATAGTTATGATATTATTTATTGTAACTTAAGATAGTTGCTAACATATGGGCCCATCATAAGTGAAAGTGCATCGCCATCACTATATATAGCAATTCTACTCTTCAGTACCATTCTGAAGGAATTTAAGACTTCTATTCCTTATAGCTCTGAGCAACTTAAAATTTTCAATATCTGGCTTTCTCATTGCAAAAGTCCTAACTGTAGTGCTCACTAAAGAGGGACCCAAATTGCATCTAGTGAAAACGTAAAAAACACCATGGAATTTAACTCTAGTGATGAATACCCTCCCTTAATTAGTAGAAAAGCATTAAATGATGGAACAGTACTTCTTAAATTTAGGTGCAATCTTTATGCCCAGAAGGCCTAGAGTTCTGTGCTATCTTCAAATTCACTCTACTTCAGTCAGATCATAATCATTTCTATCTCTCAGGATGACAACAAAGCCAACAACATTTAAAAATTCTTAGATGGAATCTCTTATAAGAAAAAAATAATTGTTGTTCTCAAGCTACCACTGTTCTATCTTATATGAAAAAAATCTATGGTTCAGCTACCTTGGAAAGCAATGAGCTGATAAGTGGGTAAAGCCTATCTATATCAGTGTGTACATCCTTCTCCTATATTTCCTCCAGGTAATAGGGCTTTACCATAAAGAGTTGTTACGTCAGCTAGGATTGATACTAGGCATCAATTCTAATTTGATCAAAATTTATAAAGCAGCATTCAGTTACATTTAAGATAATCATGAATAATTCTAGAATAACTGCTGCATTTTAAAATAATGCTCAGAATCAGATCGCATTTTCTGGACTTTAGAATTTCTGGCTACATGGAGGCCACCTCACTTAATGTTTAAAATTGTGCTCCAAAGTATGCAGATATATACAGCTACCTCATGTTGCTACTGTCAAAATCTGAGCATTGCTCGCTTGGAAATTGTTATCCTGCACATCTATTTGGGCTAAAGTACCAATGGTTGATCCCTGATAGTGCCTGTAGTTTATGGTATTCAGATCGTTCAAAAACTAACTAGGCCTATTAAATTCGCCTCAACTCTTTCAGCCAATTTTAGGTGTAATTTTTCCTTCATATTCAGGAACTTTTTTCTGAGGCAGGATTTAATACAAACTGGGGATTTAATCCTTCCAGTTTATCAAAACTTCTCCAAGTCTAAGTTCAGATAAAAACCAGGAAATGGATAAAATAAAAAAGACTTTTATTGCAAGCTATTTAGAAGATAATTTTCATTAGGCCAGGCGCCGGTATTTATATCTCTAGGGCATCTCCTGGCCACATTCCAGCACAAAATTTTAACAGCTATATACCACCTCAGTCCAGCCTATGACTGAAACCTTTTCTTAGGTTTATTGGTGGCAAAATATTTTCAAAATTTGGGAGGATTTCAGGTACAAAAATTGCAATAAAAGCATGAAAATTTGACCTAGGATCTTCTGAATTTCAATTATGTCATACTGTTGAAGAAATGCACCTTTTGTGAAATTTTTGCATCAATTGAAGTAAATTACGCACCCCTAATTGGGACATCAGCAGGCCTCTTCTTTGATAGCACTAGGTAATCCCTTTTGGGTGGTTCAATTAAGTGCTACCATGACAATAATGCAGATCAACATATGAATTTTGTCCTAAGATGGGAAATTGATTACATTTTTTGTTCGTCTGAAGTCCACAGGTTTTACAGACATTAACTTCGGGTTGTCCCCAAATTATTTTTGTACAATTAAGTTGATTGTGTTCCCAATAGTTGGGACCAATTTCCAAGATTTGATGTATAGGAAATTGGCCATAATATGCAAACATATTTGGGCCAAGCGCTCTGCTTAAATACTTGATCAAATTATCATTGAGATGTCAGCCCAAATTGTATGGATTCAATAGGGTTTAAGGTGAGAATATAGGTGTTAGCTCAAGCGTTGAAAGGGTAATCAGCCCAATCTGATGGTTTTCAAAGGTTTATTTTTGATTCAACCACCAGAATCTGACATTTCCCCCTCTAGAATCAAACATAAGCCCTAAGATTCCCAATTAGCCTATGTTGGTCTTTTCTCATCAGCTCAAACGCCCAATGAGAATGGAGTTGGTTTTTCTATTTGGTAACTTCAGCTGGAACAACCAATGAATCTGAATTATGATGGCTCAAATGCCTGTTGAGTCTGAAGTTGTATCCCCTTCCCAACTTCAAGTGTGAGCTAAAATTTTAATTAAATTAAGTTTTATATAAGTTATTTTTTGTTTTTTGGTTGTTTTTGTGTTTTTATGTCTTTTTTTCAATTTTTTTTTTAATTTTTTTTTCTTAATCAGTCAGTTTATTAAGCCTTCTAAGAAATTTTGCATGGACTCAGTTGTATATATGGCTGGTCCTAATATCCTAGATGGCGTATATAAACTTAGATGTTTTCTCAATCTCTTTGAATGGATTGACCCAGATGCAATCTAACTTTTACATTTCAGGCTGATTCATGGGTGTTGCAATGTAGAACTTCATCGTCAACTTCAAATTTGATCTGTGGGTAGCAATTCTCTAAGTCCTTTTGATGTTGGGCTTTTTTCTTGGCAAAAATGTTGTCAAAGGCTTGAGCTTGTAGTTTGATTAAAGCATCCTCAAGCTTCTCAAGGTACTAATGGTAAGTGTTTTTGCTGGGATCCTCTAGGGCTGAATATAGCAGCATAGGTGGGCGGGTGTCTACCGTATAATACTTATAATGGAGACATCCTGGTTGATGAATGGTAGGAGATATTGTGGGCGAATACTGCCAAATTTAAATATGTACTCCATTTGGATGGTTTGGCCAAGGTTAACTTTCAGATAATGTTCATCAACGTCCCGTTTGCACGCTCAATAGTCCCATTTGTTTTGGGGTGATAGGGAGCAGAAAGTACACCTCATACTCCCATTAGTTGGTTGAGCTTGGAAAGGACATTGACGGTAGAGTTAGTTCTATTATTGGTCAGAATAACCTGGGGGCATCCATGTTTGTGGATGATTTTTCAAGTATGAACTTGGTGGTGGTTGCTGCTTTAGCTTCCTGAATGGCCTTAGCCTCAACTCATTTGGTTATGTGGTCAATGGCTACGATTATGTACTTGGCCTTTATATTGCTTGTTGGAAGTGGGCCAACAATGTCAATAGATACAGTGTGCCAAACAAAGTTGCGCTGAACAAACTGGTATGATGTGCTTTTTCAGAATGGTTTTTCGCCTTGGCACTCTGCACAGCATTCTAGCATTTTTTGGATGTCGAAATGCATTGACTCCCAGTAGTAGAATTGCTTCAGATGCTCTTTCATTTTCTTGAATCTGCCATGCCCTATGGTCTTATGTGACACCATAATTAGGTCGGTTCAGGCTAAGGGTCTTGGGAAAATATATTTTTTGCTTTTAATGATCTTATAAAGTGTCCCATTTTTTATGGTTGTATTTTTATCATAGATCCAATAATTTTTTTGTTGGATTTGGGCTCATTTTGATACTCTCCACTGATCATTTTCATCAACTCATTGGCGGTCCAACTAATTGTTTCAATAGTGGGTAGTCAGGATAGACAGTCGGCATTTTAATGTTTTGCACCTGCTCAATGCTTGATGGTGTAGTCTTAGGCTTGGAGCTTTGATGTCCAGCGGGATAATTGGCCCTCAGGATTTCTTATATTATACAACTATCTTGGGGAAGCATGTTTGGTAACAACTTTGAAATGAGTACCATGAAGGTAGACCCAGAATTGCATGCAAGCATATATGACAGCTAAGCATTCTCATCCATCACCGTGTAGTTCCTTTCATGAACGTTTAAGATCCAGCTAGTGAAGGCATTTGGATGTTCTTCACCGTCTTCTCCAATTTGGGATAACACGGCCCCCACTGCTATTCAGGATGCATCTGTTTGGATGATAAATTCACAATCAAAGTCTGGGTATTGAAGAACAGGCATGCTTAATAGGGTTGATCGAAGTTGGTCAAACACATCTTAGCAAGCTGGAGTCCAGTCAAATGGGACCTTATCTTTAAGAAGATAGAAAAGTGGCTCTCCAAGTTGTGGAAGTCGGTGGTAAATTGGCAAAGGTGCCCAATTATGCCTAGGAATACTTGATTATCGCGTTTGGATTTGGGCCATCTCATTTGGAGATGGCATCCAACTTAGAGGGTTGGGGCCAGACCCACTTAACAATCACAAATCTGAGGTATTCCAAATGGTCTTTGGAAACTGACATTTTCTGGGCTTGATTTTTAAGTTTGCAGCAGCTAGCCTTTTGAGAACCTCCTCTAAGTGTTCTAGGTGGTCGTCAAAAGTGCAGCTGAAAACGTTGATATCATCAAAGTACACTAGTACACATGACATTTTTTAATCTCCCAGGATTGTGTCCATTGCCCATTGGAATGTGGCTGGGGCGTTGCAGAGCCCTTGAGGCATTCTTGTCAGCTGGAATAGGCCCTCTAGGGTTATTATTGCACATTTCTTATGATCCTCTTCAGGAAGATCTATTCGCTAATATCTGCTGATAAGAACCCCACGCCCCCTAGCCTATCCAAGGCATAGTCAATTCATTACAGTGGGTATGAGTCCTTCTTTGTGATGTTGTTTAACTTCCAATAGTCAATGACTACTCAGTTGCTTCCATACTTATTTTTCACTATTAAAATTGGTGCTTATGGACTTTTTAGAGGGACTAGCATGTCGTAAAAGAGGAGTTCATTAATCTCCTTGGATACTGTTTCTTCTGAATATTTTGAGCATTTAATTGGGCGTAATCAAAAAGGTTTATGATCTACTGAATTGATTTTGTGGGTGACACCATTAGCACAACCCAAGTCAAAATTGTCTTGTGCAAATATTTCCCAATATTTGGAAAAATAACTCTGGATCTTGGACTTTCTTGGAGTTGGCCAGGTTGCTTAATCGGCCATAGGGACAACATTATTTATGCTGAGTTGGTCCTTATCAGGAGTCCTAATTCAACAAAAGTTCCATACTTATGGATTGAGTGAATTTCTGTTGTAGGGAACAGATGCAGAAAAGTGATTTTTGATGTCCCCTGATGGAAATGGGCTGATTTTGCAGGTTTTCACATAAGTTATGTATTTCTCCGTGGCCCAGAATGATAATACCAGGGGCAATGTTTGGTTTGAATTGAGACTTAAACCATGGTTAATATAAACAACCAAAAAGTTCTTTCAGGATATTAATTGTTAGTCCCATCAGGATAATTGCTTATTTTCCGGATGGTATAGTGATGGTCTAATTTGATTGAAGTGGAATGCCATTTGACTCATCAATCTGAGTGGGAAGTGGTTTTATCTTTAACCGAGTTTTGGAATACTCAATCAGGAAGATCCCATCTTTGTAGGCCAGACTTATGAATGTGCTGGGTTTCTTTTTCTCAACTGCCTTATCACATTTATAGTAAAGTGGAAAGCCTGGCCCAGAATGGTGAGAGTATCATCCTTAAGATTGGTAACAACTCCATATCTCTTCTTAGGAAATCAGTCCCATTTAATATATCATAGTTTGTATTTGGCAATACTATGGCAGGTGCTGTTACTACAATGGATCCAAATCTGAGTGGTAGGGTACTGTAGGCACCCAGCGATTTGGTTGCAAGCACTCCAACGGTTCCATATTCCTGACAGTGGGCAACATTGGGCGAAATTTTCAATTTCTAACAATCTTTAAGATGACTATATTGATAGGAGCACCAATATCAATAATGGCCTGAACTTGCACTTTGTCTACCACTATGTCCACATAAGCATATTCAGAGTGGTTTTCAGAGGTATTTATTGTTTGAATGCTATGTTTGCTGCCCGATTCCAGATGTGATTTCAGGCTTTAGAAAATATCTGAGATGTATCTGCTAAGGTCTTCATGGGAATGGCTACTTAAATGTTGTTATGTTTAGGCAGGTCGGTTGAACATCTGGGTTGGAGGTCTAAACCCTGGTCAATAATCTGCTTTGCGTAGGGCTTTGATACTTCATACGGGCTTCCTTGGTAATTTTTAAGGGTTTAGTTGCTTTTTCTGTGGCCTGAGTAGTGACCATCATGAAATAATTAGCCATTATATGGTGAATGTTATCTTTAGCAACATCTTTGGCCCTAAAGAGCTCATCAGAGTTAGGTGGAACGGTTTGAAAATCGGTGGAGTTAGAGCATTCCGCCTCTGCCCACATGCTCTTTTCCCATCTCATTGTCATTGTTGATTTCTAAAGCAAGGTTACCACATGCTTTTTATTAGACTGTATGAAGCATTGTCTAGCAAATTGCCCTTGTTGACCGCAAATGTGGCAAGTTTTCGGCCCTGTTTGCTGTTTTTGCTCAAATTTTTAGTTCATATTTTGGAAATTTTTCCCCTGTTTGGACATCATGTTGCTTTTTGGGCCCAAAAATCGAGATTTTTGCTGATTTTTGGCCAGATTAGGAGTATTGAAATTATGGGAACAGCTTCTCATTTAATTGGTAAACTCTTGGATTTCCAAGCTTCCATTGAAGGCAGGCAGCATATTATTGTGCAGTTCATGGAAGGACATAATTGCGTGCTCCATTGCAATCTTGGCGTCAAACTTATCTACTGCATTGCATCCACACAGAACTTGTGCCTCATGGAAGAATCTATCCACTAAATCCTTAATAGCGTCATTCTGTTTTAATTCAATATTAAGAAGCTCTTTTTTGGGTTTCTAGTTTCTCAGACCCTCCAAAATGTTTTGTTATTGTAATTTTGGCATCCATGTAGGATCAATTGTCGCCCAAATAGGGCATAATGTGGTCACAGCTATGGGCATTAAGTGATTTAAACAGTGTCAATCCTTTCGCATGGTCTAATGCTCCTCTCATTGCTTTTTCAAATAATTTGAGGAAAGAGTGAACGTTTACATCCTTAACAAACTTTGGTAAATCCAGTGGTTTGAAGTCATCTCGCCCTATTTTGGGCATATGGGTTGTACTTCTTCTTGAGCGTCTTGGTTTATTATCACCCATAATCGGTCCTCTTTCCTGTTGGGAAGTATCTGGAGTCAGGATTGATGCTAGGAAACTAGGCATAGATTGGATGTTTGAAATTTCAGTTTCTGCATTGGTATTAACTACTGATGATTGAATTTCATGATATTTTCCAAAATACTGGATTCTGACACCTGAATTTGGCCCTTAGTTTCTTTTCCAGGCTGTTTTTTGGCCGGATATGTGGGGCTTTTTCCTATTTCTTTTTGTCAAAGTTGGGCAAGCATTGGCATCCTTGCTGTTTGAGGGATTTAAACTCTTTTTTAAGGTTGTCATACTCTTCTCTGAATAAATCTTGATTGGTTGTTAAGATTTTTATATTTTTGTCCATACTGTCTCCTCAGGAATTTGAAGTTGATAGCTGCATTCTGAGTTCCCAATTTTCCTTAGTAATTTCAGCATTTTTTAGCCTGCAATATTGACACCACAAACATAGTTTAAAAAATTACTTTTTGATCTGGGCATCTTCTTCATCCCTATTTGGGATGGCTGGCTTTGCTGCAAGGTCCTTGAAGTTTTTGTTGATAATATCCAGCTCAGCCTGAACATACACTTCAAAGTCATCAACTTTTACATTTAACTCCAGGTGATTTCTTTGGCCTGAAGTAGCATGTATGGTAAGTTGTTATGATTGAAACAATAGTTAATCCAAATGGCTTTCCAGTTTTCAACAGCGGATATTATAATTTGTACCCATTCTTGTGAAAAACTATGGTGGGCCAGAACATCTGCAGCTATTTTTGGGACTTCTTCATTAAGAAGCTCCTCGAGGGTGTTTAATCTCCCATGAGCTTCATTGGAAAGTCTCATATTATCAACAATTGTCTTTTGGACTTCAGCAAAATTGGAATTTAGCTTGTTCAGTAGGGCATTTCAAGAAGATTGTTCCTATCCTTGCACATGGTAGATTTTCGTGATTTCCAGATTTTGTCTAACAATATTCGCTGCATATGCTTTATTGAGGGTTGAATAAAGTTAACCAGGAATTCATTAGTTGCTTGACTGTCTGTGAGACGTCTGGAATGAGACGCCCTGATAGCGTCATGGTACTTCATATATATCCTCATCTTGAGCGTTTGATCCTTAAGGTAGTAGAACAGGCCAAAGGAGGGATCGATTTGTGAAGTGACAATCCTAAAACCCTGATATAGGGTTCCCACATAGCTTTTACACTTGAATATGTAAGATCAATTGGGATGGTTGTATCTGCATGAGCTCCCCCACCGTGATAAGATCCAGGGAGTAGGAGGTACTCACCACAGAGCCATGGCAGCTGTTTTTAAAATAATCTGAGATTTCTTTATCACTGGTTTCTATCGCGTTGTCGCTTTCTTGTATGGCCAATTCTTCAAGGAATAGGTAATGGGAATCCATTTCAGAGAATGTAACCATTTTTGAGTGAGCACCAGTTGTTAAAATCCGAGGATTGCCCATTTGGAAATTGTTATCCTGCATGTCTATTTGGGCTGAAGTTCTGATGGTTGATCCTTGATAGAGCATGTAGATTACCGTATTTAGACATTTCAAAAAGTCACTAGGCCTTTTTATTCACCTTGACTCTTCCAGCCAATTTCAGGCATAATTTTTCCTTTGTATTTAAGAACTTCTTCTGAGGCAGGATTTAATACAAACTAGAGATTTTTGTCCTTCCATTTTGTTGACACTTCTCCAAGGTTAGAATTCAGATAAAAACCAGGAAAGGGATATAATATTTAAGACTTTTACTGCAAGCTATTTATTAGATAATGTTTATTAGGCCAGGTGCCAGTATTTATACCTCTAGGGCATCTCCTGGCCACATTCTAGCACAAAATTTCAACAGCTATATACCACCTCAGTTCAGCCTATGACTGAAACCTTTTATCAGGTTTATTGGTGGCAAAATATTTTCAAAATTTGGGAGGATTTCAGGTACAAAAATTGCAATAAAAGCATGCAAATTTGACCTAGGATCTTCTGGATTTCAATTTCGTCATACTGTTGAAGAAATGCACCTTTTGTGAAATTTTTGCATCATTTGAAGTAAATTACGCACCCCTAATTGGGACATCAGCAGTCCTCTTCTTTGATAGCACTAGGTAATCCCTTTTGGGTGGTTCAATTAAGTGCTATCATGACAATAATGCAGATCAACATATGAATTTCGCCCTAAGGCGGAAAATTGATTACGTTTGATATTCATCTAAAGTCCACAGGTTTTACAGACATTAACTTCAGGTTGTCCCCAAATTATTTTGTGTACAATTAAGTTGATTGTGTTCCCAATAATTGGGACCAATTGCCAAGATTTGATGTATAAAAAATTGGCCATATATGCGAGCATATTTGGGCTGAGCGCTCTGCTTAAATACTTGATAAAATTATCCTTGAGATATCAGCCCAAATTGTATGTTTGCAATAGGCTTTGAGGTGATAATATAGGTGTTATATCAAGTGTTGAAAGGGTAATTGGCCCAATATGATGGTTGTCAAAGGTTTATTTTTGAGTCAACCACCTGAATCTGGCAGATACAATCCAGATTCTGGCTTTGGATTGATATTAATGTTCTGTTTAAATTAAGTAGAATATTGTTTGACCAATTGCAGAGCAGGACTGCCACCGTTACAAATGACCTGAAAGGCCTAAAGGATCATTGGGGCTACAAGGGCCACTGGTCATGTCAAATACAATGTTCTTGAGGAGCTCTAAGGCCAAAAGGTTTAAAGAGACTCAGAGGTCCTGATTGGGCTTAGGTTGACCAAATTCCAGGTGTTACTTTGCCTTATTAGTTAAAATGAAATCTAGCTGAAGCTACCATTTGAGGCAAGCTTCTCAATAAGATTCATAAACTTCAAAAAATGAGGAAAACATGAGTATGTAAAGTTTTACCTTGACAGTAGCCCAATTAATCCTTACGTTACTTTGTCAGCTCTAGACTATAAAACAGTAAGTATGCATATGTTTATGAGATTACCAATAAACGGTTTATTGTAATGGAGAAAAAATATGTAAGCCTAGAGGTTTGGATCAGCCGTTGTGATTCTGAGGTTTTAAGCTTCAAAGCCCAAATAAACCAAGAAATCTAACGCGAGTGCCAACCAGAGATGCTGGTAAAATTACAGGATGATTTTGGAAAAAATAAAATGAAAAATGGACAAACAAGCACCCATGGATATTCCAAATTTAGTTACTAATATACCTAGTCCTATCAAGGGGCTGGATTAATACCCTCTCTGAATCAAGGTTCCCTTTCATATCTTGGTTTCAGGAATGATTTGTTCCCAGTCAAGAGAGCATCAACTAATTCTTAAACGCATATGAGAGCGCCATAGAAGAAATCACTAATTACCAATAGAAGCATAATTAATCAAGCCTTTGTGAGTAAGCCCAAGTGATTATGACCCAAAACTACCATAATGCCAAATTTGGCCCCAAGTTAAGTCTGCTCTAGTACAAGAGTTCAGCAGTGATCAGACCCTATCAAATCAGGACAAGCCTTTATAGCTATTCACCTAAAAAAAGAGAAAGCTCCTCTGATTTCTCGTTTAATTTTTATGCCAACGCACAGCTATTAGTTGATATTAAGCAAATTTATTAGAAACGCCATCCTCACCATTTTCTCTGCCCTCAAATCTTGGCCTGAAGCTCTTTTTTACTTTATAAGCCTTAAACGAAACCTTTATGTGTATCTATGAAATCAAGGGGGCCTTAGATGAGATTTCAGCAGTTACTTTGATATGTAGCCAGTCTTGGTTTGGGCTCTTCCTAGACCTAAAGTAAACGTCCCTAAACCAAGAATAAATAGTGCATTATAGATTCTACCTCAATGGCTATTAACACCAAAGATGAATGCTTCAAGCGACATGTGGAAGAGGTGGAATGTGAGTTGTTGGAAGATGAGAGGTCTGAAATATGAAAGAGACTCTTTGTGTTGAAGCTTATTTATTATGCTTATACTTAACTATGATATACCAAAAAAAGGTATTCACCAGAAATTCCTGGGTCTTGATCTAGAAAATTATGATAATTAACACTTTGATATTGCGCATTATTCTAATAAGTTGCTCGTGTTTCTCACCTTAATGCCTCAATTCAACAGTCTGGTTACTCAGGTTGTAGTCAAGGTCCATAAGATCCCTGTAATTGCCATAATTAAAAGTGGGTTTGAGTAACCGCCATCTTTTCAAAGTAAAAAATTAAAAATAAGACAAATCTGCTACACTAAATTATATATGGCACTTCTGGGCCTCAGTGCACAAGAACCATAGGAGCCTAATCCTTGCTCCCCCTCTAATTTTGGAAAGATCATGTTAAATACCTCAGCTATAGCCCTAGATAATTCCATTTATAGCTACTGTTAGGTACACAATCTCCGGGAGTACAACACCACTATTCATTATGTAGAATAATCTTAAGCTTCTAGTCTTTACAAGCACTCCATTGAATTTTTGAGCGGCCAAGGATAGTAAAGAGCATATAATATTTGCACCTATTAACTGAAGATGAAGATTAGATTAATTGCATAACCATTACATCCATGATTGCACGTAAGACTACTGCTCTTGTAGTTGATGAAACCAAATGTTGCCTGAGTATTACCAGAGTCTAAAGTAATATCCAAGGGTCACACGTCATAGTAGACACCCAGTCCATGTGAATATTATTCCAGGAAGTCTTTACGAGATCTGGATGGCCAAAAACCTTACACAAAAGAGGTTTAACGTTCTTGGGTATTATAACCTGCATATCCCTTCTCAAACTCTATATTTTTGATTAAAATAACTCTAACAGCCCTCAAAGTTGAGTTAATACTTCAATAGCCTAGTACACATATTACCAATTAATGAGATTGGCTATTTCCGTGAGTTTTGAAGCCATTGAGACTTTGGGTAAAAAAGAGCCTTCCATTGTGGCGCTAGTCAGAACTTCAATAGAAAGAATTATCTTACAGACCAAAAAAGAAGATTGATGAGCTCTTATTGGAGTACTATGATCTATTATCCAAGTCCACATATGATATTAGAATAATGGAGGGATCTTACACATTGTAGAGACATGGGGCGTTTCCCCTACATTCTTGTGACCTAATTAGAAAAACAAATTAGAAGAAGCCCAAAATACTACCGAGCTTGAGTTACTAACTTTGGGAGTATTATGTTTTTTGAAGTTTCTAGGCGTCTCTTATTTTAATTGTTAAAAAAGATTGGAGCCATTAATCACTATGGATTGTTGTATGCTCAATGCAGTGACCTAGAAGGATAGTTATCCCAACTAAAAAATTGACAATTTCTACGTCTCTGGCTGAGCCAGTAGTCTCAGTGACGGATCATGCCAGCTGGTACTGGAAGATTAAATTAGCAGCCAAAGATCAAGCCAAGTGCACCCTAATCACGAATAAAGGGTTATTTGAACCAACCTGCATTCTTCATGGCTAAGTAATGTCCCTGTAACATTCCAATGTGCTTTAGACAGACTCCTGGGCAAGACTTGAAGTTGTCCTGTGTCCTGATACCTCAATAACATTACCATATTTTCCAAATCCTTCAGCGTCCATCTAGAGAACTTTTGTCAGGTTTTCAATCAAATCTTGGAGGATTCATTGTTTTTCAAGACAACCAACTTCTCACTTTTTTCATCTAAGAAATGTAAATAATGGGGCATAAGGTCACCAAGAGAGGAATCCATCCCTTACCTGAAAAATTCTCTGCAAAAGAAAAGATGGCGCCAAACTGGAGCCTTAGGGACATAAAGATGTTCCTAGAATGGTGGGGTATTATAAGTAATTTATCTCACAACTCGCTAACTTTGCCAAACCTCTGGTGTATCTACTTTATAGAAAATCACTTTCAAATGGAGCTCAGAGCAAGATTAGGAATTTAATCTCTTTTGGATGCCCAAAATACTCGTCTTGTTCTAATTTACACAAATCCTGATCAACCCTCTATACTATTCATTGATGCCAGTAACATGGTCTTGGGGCTATCCTAGCCTAACAAGATGAGCAGCAAGTAAATTGACCCATGGCTTAGTTTAACAGAATTTAGCCAAAGTCAAAATGAGTTACAGTTTCACCAAGTGTAGAATTCTGGCTGTACCACTTGGGTAAGCACTTCCAGCCTTATTCTAATTGGGAACCACTTTACATATTCACTGACCACGAATTACAAAAGTGGCTTTACCAATTGAAGAAACAAATGGTCAATTGTCCAGATTGGATCTCCAGCTACACAGCTTATAGCCTTACTATTATAAGTCATGATAAACAAACCATTAAAATGAGAATAGGTTATCAAAGATGATGAACTTGGAAGTATTGGTGCCTGTAGAAGTTCATATGTATATATAATGATTGAATGATTATTTGGAATTGGAAACCCCAGAAACTGTAGAGGCATCAAAATGGATGTCCAAAAACACACATATACAGAATAATTTCCATTTTCAGTAATAAAAATAGTTCTACGTGTGACCCTATTCTCAAACAAAAATTGTCCTCAAAGGGAATTCAAAAATAGACATGGAGCAGTTAAAAAACTCTTCAAGTGTCTGAGAAAACAGTGCTATTGAGACTAATTTTTGAGACTATACAGGAAGTATTAGACGCCTGCTTAACATGCAGGACACAGGATTAGCTGTGCCCTTATTATCATTGTGACATTGTAGCTCCTTTTTTACCATTTATTGTTTTAAGTATGGACGCCTAGGGCCCCTACCCTGGTCTTTACAGTCATCGCTATATGCTACTCACAATTGACCATCTCTCCCAAATGGGTTAAAGCCATTACCGTACCTTCTGCTATTGCTAAGGCACACAGCCTTTATTTATGTTTCACTCTGTTTCCCCCCAACATATATGACCAAGTGCTTATCTCTCAGATAAAGGGTTGAAATTTAGGTCTCAAATTGCTCAAAAGCTATCATCATTATATATACTAATCAGCACTTTATTGCTACCTATAATACTTCTACTAGTGGGGCAGTAAAACGTGTAAAAGCACTTTAGTTTTTTATTCTCTGTAGAATGGCAGCCTCAGACCCACGCAATGGAACCATTGCTTGGCATCCGCATTATTAGCTTAACAAATAATCAATCCTCATATATAAGTAAAATGTCACCATTTTAGCTCTGTATGGAAGAAAGCCCCAACTTCCCAGTAGTGTCCTTACCTTAGTGGACTCTGTCTCTCCTGAGACTGCTGAACTAACTATGATGGTGCTAGCTGATGAAATAATTAATCTAAAATTACTCTCCACTCAAGGCTTTGTCTTGATAATCAGGAAGGAGACTATGAAATATGATGCTAGTTGTCTATATCAACACAAGCTAATAATGGAGATCTTGTATCATTCTACCATCATTGCCCTGGTGGGCGCCCTAACAAATTGGATATCTCCTGGTTGAGGCCTTATTGAATGAAATATAATTCTGGCCCTAAATAGTCCATCATCAATGTGGTCCAAAGCATGGTAGTAAAATGCACACATGCTAGATTCTTGCGCCCATATGTCCCCTACAATAGGATCTTTTTTTTAGTACTAGATGCCTACAATAGGATCTTAATGGGGCAATAGTAACAGCTAATGACATGATTCATGAAATTAACTGCCCTACAAAGCTAAGTAAACAAGCCCTTGGAGCAAATATCAGAACCCCTAAGGGTCACTGATGACCTCTCTAAAGTCATTGACAGAAAATGGGTTTTGGCTTTGCCATCCAGAGCTGAGGAAAACGGCTTGTTGGGATTTTTGCCCATATTCCCAGCCTGCTAGATTACCTGGTATCGCTAGGGGAAAAATTCCTTAAGGTGAAGTGAATTGGAAATTGGTTGACCTGAATTTCAGAGGAACTACGTTCAAGGGTTTTTAGGATATTTATCTGGTTGTATCCATTGGGGATCAATCTGGATGCTTACCTAATATCTCATCGGGTGGAGTGGCCAACAAAATAAGGGCATCTGATAGTAACTAACTATCAGGTGTACAAATTAGGATTGGTCAGGTTTTATTACCAACTGATTGGGAATGTTTAATGAGTTGCGAGGCGAGTGGTGCCGCCTGCAACTTAAAAATCAATTGGTTAGTGAAGTGACCTGC
>JAKSZP010005484.1:0-134385 GCA_022478985.1 Massospora cicadina
GATGGAATCTTCACGCTAGATGCTGATAGTCTAACTATTACCAAATCTACAATAAAACTAATAATGTTCTAAAGTAGTAATGTATAAGTGTATGTGTGTTTTTAACTATGTTTTATCTATCTTTTTTATCTATGTTTTTTATCTATCTTTTTTATCTATTTTTTTATCTCTATCTCTATATTAGAGTGAATCCTAGGGAATTTATAGGGGATTTGGCTATCTATCTCTTGGTTGACACCTCTTCAATGAAATGGCAGCCATTGCCATTGAATCACCCTTCCTCATCTTGGCAGCGATGGTCTTCCCCACCCTGGCTAGGATTCTGACGTTGGACATCCTTAAGACCTCAAATGGAAAGAGTTGGAAACGTGTCCCTAACATTTTCCTCTCGATCCAAGAAAATAAACCATATTTGGCTAGCGACCTACTTAAGTAATGGGACTTTTTACTCATTGTGGCAAGTCACTTCACCAACTAATTGATTTGCTAGTTGCAGGCGGCATCACTTGCCTTGCAACTCATTAAACATTCCCAATCAGTTGGTGATGAAACCTGACTGATTCCAATCAGTACACCTGATAGTTAATCACTATCAGATGCCCCTATTTTGTCAGCCGCTCCATCTGATGACATATCAGGTATTCATCTGGATTGATCCCCAATGGATATGACCAGACAAATATCCTAAAATTCCCTGAACTTAGTTCCTCCTAAATTTGGGTCAACCAATTTCCAATTCACTTTGCTTTAGGAAATTTTTCCCCTAGCGATACCAGGTAATCTAGCAGGTTTGGAATATGGGCAAAATCCCAACACATGGATTAGTTTTTGTTGATTGGCCAGACATGTGAATGATATATCCATGTGGTAATGTCTTAATAAACTTTATCCAATCAGTCAGCTTGGAAATAAGTTTTTTTTCAGTTTAAATGAGTAAATATTGGATCCTGATTGTTATAAAAAATTCACCCTTCAGAATCCCCTTTAAGTCTATATAAGGGGGTAGTTCTCTCTTAGGAGGCAGAACTTATTAAGTTTATGTGAGGGCAAACTTCAGAACTAGTTCACCCAATTCTCTGAATGTTTTTATAATTTTAGAATGCTTTATACTATTTTGATACCTGGATATCTTTCTCAACCAGGAGAACATCTAGGTGTATGGCATTACCCCTTTAAGAATATTGGGGGAGAATAGGGGCATAAATCGTCCGTGGACTCTGTTATAGTAACATTAGAGACAAGGGACTTAATGGAGTACTCATCACCCCCTTAAGTGACAATGAGGGGTCCTTCTTAGATTGACCCAAGTTTGAATTTCTGGGAGTGATGAAATTGTTATAATATAATACTAAATATGATATCTGAAAGGAAGGTAGAGGTTGTCTGAATTCATTAGCTGATTAACCCTCCTTAGTAACTGTCTTTGCTAAATTGGTCATGGCATCAGATTGTAGTTGAATTGTAAGTCTGGGGGAGCACCATCTATGCTTGAATCAGGAGATATTCCTTTTCCCATCAAAAAAGGGTCCAAGAAGGGCAGCTGTCTCGCTTACCTCACAGGGCAACCTCGCCCATGTGGTGGATGAGCAATAGATAACAGCTCTCCCTTTGAAGATCCTACCACCCATCCCCACATTAACTTCAGCCAAATTAGTATGACAAATTGAAGTAATTTGCGCCAAGATATCCGAGAATCAGCATCCCATGGGGAAAAGGGCCCACATGAAGTTGATGGCAATGAGCCTTTGACATCAAGGCTTGAGAACCCCAAAATCTTTGGCAACAAAGCCCAATGGGCGCATAATTCTGGATAATGAAGTGTCAAGTGTCAAATTTTTGGTAAAACTTGCCAATGGTTTTGGGCCATTGGGAATCGCATCCCACAGTTCAAAAACTGCCCTGGACACTTCAGAATCTTCATCTAATATTTCCCGCATGGAAAAATGGATGCTGGAGCAACTGGGTGTGGGTGGATTGGGTGCCCAGAACCTGTTTCTAATCTCTAGGGAATGTCCCTACATGGGGTGGTTTTAAAATATTCCTGCTGCCCATCAGGCAAGATGCCATTGCTCCAGTTATCAGAACTGCAGAAAATCTGCAATTTGGGTGTAGGTGGACAAACTGAAAGCGACTTGGCCCACCGCCATTAATTTTGAAGTCAGCTTAAATTAGATTTGTTTCTCCCCCTCTCTCACTTGAAGTTCTCTGGATTAGGTCAAATCTCAAGGGTCCTAATCCCACATTTTCCCAAGCTATTCCCCAAATCAATTGTCTATTTAGACAATCATACATTAAATTGAATGTTGATACTCTTATTTTAAATTTATTAAAAACTTCCCAAACCCAAATTTATCAATTTATGTTCAACTTTTTGTTAAACCTTTGTATAATCTGCAATAAGGCCCCACAAGCCCTGCACTACTGGCTCATCCCAGCCATATTATTAATTTTGGTTTTCTTTGTGGTCATTTGGGCTTACCATGTCCAAGTTCCCATGAATTTTCCCCAAATCTTGCAACTCCCTATGCCCAGCTCCCATTGGCCTCAGGGCTGCAATAGCTGGTGTTGGAAATTAACCAGATGGATTCCTCCCAATAATATCAGAATTAGAGGTGTCAGTTAGTTGGGCGCGATTGCCAGCTAATCGCCTAGTTTATATTATTTAATGTTATAAAAATATTTATTATTTTAGGTTTGACGGATTCCTAGTTTGGCGCTGACTCCAAAATTGTGGGTGATTATATGAATTTCCAGTAGAAGGCCAACATATTCTTATTAATTATCCTGAAAATGATTATTTTGCTGATTTTAATCCAAGTTTGGCGGAATTTTATCCTGACACCAACTGCCATGAAAAATGATTGTGGGATTTTCTGTAGGAAAGCTGAAGTACTCATTATCAATCATTTAATTATGAAGTTGCAGTCTAATTTGGAGTATCAGCAACTTATGCCAAGGATGCTTCAAGCATTTATTATAATAGAAATTTATATATATGACTGACCAGTGACTCATGCCAAGGATGAGTCAACATAATATTTGGTGAACAGGATGAGCGGATTGAAAGGGAATCACTACTTCAAATTACTGCAAATGGTTAAAGTTCTGGTTTGGATGGCTGAGGGGTTTTCATAGGTGCAATATCCTAGAGTATTAATAGTTGTTTTTCCCTCCAAATAATGATCTCTCTTTTGCCCAATTTTTATCTATTTGAAGTAGCAAGAGCCACTAGAGTGGATAGGAGTGGGACTGGAGATCTCCAAAGTAGGCGTGGGGTGATGTGCCTGGATGGGTGACGCTGCCAGCTCCCATACCTCATCCCTATGAGGAACCAACGGGAACCTAGCCAACTGGCCACCAACAATGATGTGCTGATGGCCATCAGCCATAAGAGTGGTGCATCACAGGAGTGCTATGGCCACCCAGGATGGGGGATGGAATTATTGGGGCACACCCAAGAGAGACCATGGGGCTAAGGCAAAGCTAATGGTATGCTTTGTTGTTGGGTTGGACGTGGGCTTGTAGGAGTTTAGTACGCCTATGAAGGTGAAACAGCAAGGGACATCCAGTCTCTATAGTGGTTGTCCTGGCACACTAGCGGAGCCCACTTTTCAGAAGAGATTTTCTGACAGGCAGGTAGGATAAATCCATGATGTACAGTTTTAATATATTTTACCCAATTATTAGGCAGAAAATATTTGCACCTCACAGGACCCTATCTAACATATAAAAGGGGCCAGTCTCCGCGGTGTAGGGTGAACTAAATTATTTTTAAGATGGGGAGGGACCTCCAAATGGCTTTTTGATTTTGCCAATGATTTGGAGTAACCCTGCTACTCAAACTCATGCTATTTGCTCAAGAAGCATTAATAACAGCATTAACCTGATTTGATAAGTTCCACCAAGAATTGGCCAGGGTCTTTTGACTGATTTTATCGCTTATTTTATTTGAAACACTCTTTTTTACAATATTGGACTTATAACTGTCTGACAGATAGAGGACAAAAATTTGAAAATTATATAATGTACTTAGGGACTTAACACATTGGTTTAGAGGTCCTTAAATTAAATAGTTGATAGTTAGGGACTAAACAAGCACTTGGTTCAAAGTTCCCAAAAATGGGCTTTATTAAAGTTTTCCTCACAATTAAAGGTAAAAGGGTAAAAATAAACATAAATTACGCATAATGGTTAGCACTTTTAATAGTGCTAGGAAAGATAAAGGTAATATTAAATGATGAGATAAAGAGAAATTGCCTAAGCTTTCAGATAGTAGTGGTTGAAGGCAATTAATCTTTAATTAAGTTTGTCTGAGAATTGATATTATTTGTTAAAATCATTTGATGTTATATATCTAAAGTTAATAATAAGCTTGGCCTTTGAACCAACAGAGCTTTTCTAGATGAATAATAATCTAAAGTTTATGGTAGATTTTGGGCCTATGACCTGTCAATGTATCAATTGATAAAAATAATAGCAATAAATATAAATTAGTGATTTTTCAATGATAAATTATAACCAAAAAGTCCAGGCTTTACTTAACTTTGGGCAAATCCTGATAAAGGAATGGAAGTATTTTTTTAACTAATAGTATCTTTGTTGCAGCCATAGCTTGGTCTTTGCTTGAAAAGCCTAAGTTAAAATACCCCATAAAGGGGTGATCTTCAATAAAACTGGTGTTTTTGTAAAATGCCTGAGACATCTTAATGATGGCTGCACTTGCATAAGGAAAGAGATATCCTCACTTGACCCAGAGCCAAATTTTAGGTTGCTTATGGAGAGCACCAAGGGGCAGTAAAGCACCACCTAGGAGCATGTGAGATGCTGTTCCAGGTCCCAAGGGAGGACAAAGTGACCAGTTATGTTTAGGGGGATAGTGGAGCCAGCGAGGGTGCGCTTTGGCAGTGGCCAAAAGATACAAGGAGGTGGTGCAATACCACCCCCACTTGGGGACAGCATCTTTGAATGCATTAGCATATAGATATGAGGCGGTAGAGTAGCTTTAGTTGTTGTATTTTACTTATAAATAAATCAATTTTTATCCCCCAAAGTGATAAAAGCTTTCCATAAAATGTCTTGTAAAATTCTTTCTTATTTTTCTTAACATCCTTGTAGATTGATTCAAATATAAAACTATCTTATCACATTCCTGACTGTTTATTTATGGACATAAGAACCAATATTTTTATCCAAAAAATGGTCTTTACACAGAATTTTATTGTACACTTTTTTATTATGGATAAAAGAAGGGTTAGTATATGATAAATACTAGTTATAGGAGCGCCAAGAGCAAACTAAGAGGTTGTACTAATCATTACCAAAACTGAGTATATTGTCCCAGTACCAATAATACAAGGCAGAAACCTTCCACCAGGTCCTCTGTAATAATAGTGAAATTAGCGTTTAACCTGATTTAACATTTTGTGCCTATAGCTCCAGAGTTGCCACAGTGGGCTTTATGACAACATTGTTAAATGGCATGGATGACATTAACAATGGGTGTAACTCAGCAAGAGTTTCTAGGTTTAGTATACACTCATCAATAGTACATGCACAACAAGATATTTGATCTTGTAAAGGTTTGAGTAGTTTTTTCACAATGTTGAACTCCATATGTGGAAGCCCTATAAGAGAAGCTACTCAAGACATTGGCTTTTTAATCATTCATTAAATCCACAAAACTCATTACTAAGTATTTAACAGATCTTTGATGAGCAAATAAACTAGTCATAATTTTCTTATTTTAAGCTTTAAAATTGTTAATTTTCTAATTTAATTTGTCTTTACATATGACATGCTGCTTTTTAACTTCATTTAAGAAAGATTTTTTTAACTAACAAACACTTTTTTAAGAGTTTGTAAATAAAAAAATCTTATGTTTGTCCTTATTTCTTGATCATAAGCATGTTGTTCCAAGAGTTTTAAATGATCAATGATTTCAGAGTTATTTCTTTGAGGTTCAGGGCAGTTCCTAAGTTATTCAAGACATTTTACCACGTCAGCACATAACTATGCCAAGTGGTGTGTGTTGACTCTGATTCAGTTTTTACTAAGTCCTATGTGACTTTTCTCAATGTAAGATATAATATTAATGTATAGTTGGTCTAAACGCACTTATTGCTTTTGCTTATGGCTGTCATAGATCTTTCAATATTTTTGAAAAAAATCAAACATGAAAATTAATCTTGCTTACTAGTCTTGTAAACTGCCTTTAACATAATTCACAGACCAAGTATCAAGGACTTCTATCTGTTTTTTTAGTACTAGATGGTCCCAAGGACTTCTATCTGTTTTTTTAGTACTAGAAGGACTTCTATCTGTTTATTATGTGTTTATTAACTTTTATTTTACTTAAGTACCTGCGTTATATCTATAGTATTTTGATAAGAAAATTGATATATTCTCTAATGAGCTTAGTACAAAATTACTTGAGACTCTCATATAGCAGTGTAGTTTGTTGTTATAAACTTAAGATTGTCAACAAGTGAGCAATTTTATGATTAATAAAATGGTGTAAATATCTTCTAATAGAGACGCTTGGTTATAGAAGTTGGTAGTGTCATAAATCAGATCTTCCAGTAATGGCATTTGCAGTAAAACGTGACTCAATTTCGGGTTCCTTCACTTTAGAGCTCACAGAACTCCCAAAAGTGCTTAATACCAGATCTTTTATCTTATTCCTGACTGTTTATAAGATCAATAGGTTTATTGATCTTATAGCGCAGCTGGAATTTCCTCTGATCCTAGGTGTGTTTCCTCCCCTTATGCATTTTCTTTTGCCAAATCCTGATATAAAAGCCTCCCTCAAATTCAAAGAAACCCCATCTTTGAATTCTACCAGTTTTTATGCCACTTTTTGCAGCTTGTTTTTAAGCCTTGTTTAAACCACTCAGTTCATTTTAGTAACTTGCGTTTTTGGCTTTGCCAATCTTTATAAGCTTTGGGCTAATGTAGCAGGCTTTACCCATTACACATATAAAGATTAAGTGTTTCCTCCACCCTGCTGATATACCAATTCTGAAATCTTCGTTCTGACAGGGTGTCCACCGCGCTCCCATTTTCTGTCCTACCCTTATACAGGTTGCATGTACCATAACGCCATCCACTATCCAGTCTCACAACACAAGCCCCTTTGACATGCCTCTTGCTTATCTTCTGTGCTGTGCCTGGTGGCCTGAAAGGTGACTCCAATCTTTCCACGTCATTTAATTAGATTTTAAGGCTCCACTGCGCTGCACAATCCCTGGACACAAGGGCTGAATTGGTACTATATACCAGCGCCTAATGGGCCAGCCATTCCTTCTCCTCTCACCTCCACTGCAGCCCACTGATGCCTTCATCTTTTGAGCTAATGATGACACATTTTCAATATTTTCAAAAAAGTAGCATTCACATTATAATGTGAATCATTTTTGGGTTTTCCCTTGATTGAGATTGGTGGAACTCCCATTGGTGCATAACGCTAAACCTTTTGGTCATTACTGACTGTTTATCAGATCAATGGTTTTATTGATCTGATAGCGCAGCTGATATCTTCACTGACTCTATGCGTGTTTCTCCTTCCATGCATTTTCTTTTGCCAGATCTTAGTATAAAAGCTTCATCAAATTCAAAGAGAACCCATCTTTGAATTTTACCAGTTTTTTTGATACTTTTTGCAAATTGTTTTTAACCCTTACCAAAACATACTCAGAATGACTTGCGATTTTGCATCTTCAGCTCTGCCAAAACTAGTGGCTTTAGGTCAATGTAGCGGACTTTGGTTTATTACAGGTAGATTAATGATTTATATAAACGCATCATTTTAGAAGTTACATAAGAGTCCTGATATATGTTCTCATGGTCACTGGGGATCAGCATTACTATGGTCCTATCCATATAATCTGCTTTAAACTTTCAGGCAATCCCTCTGAACTCCAGTATGACTACAGGAGCAAATGATTTTACATTGAAGATAACTGATTTTGAACTGTATTTATGATCCCAATTCTCTAACTCACAACTTTCAAATTATACTTAACAGGTTACTCAAATTTTTTTGATACTCATCTTGTTGTATGGAAAGAAACACCATTATTGTTTCATACCACTATAGTGAAAACCAAAAGTTTTATTTCAAGCATAATGATTAGGTAGTGCTAAACCCTAAGGAGTTGGTAGATTAAAGTTCAGAGTGAACTTATAACTTGTTGTATTTTGAGCTAAAAATTATGGATTAAATTATAAGCGACCAGGAAAGATGGGCTTCACCAAGTTAGAAGCAGTTGGGTCTTTTTCACTAGGAAAATCAGAATATGCTTTAATTGAAAGGAATAAAATTCTGACTAGTTTGAAGAGAATGTACCACTTTATTTAATATAATAATAACACTTCTATTATATAAGTAGAATCGTTTAAAATATATAAAATAAGAGATATAGAGACTAGGCTATAGTGCACTTTGACTAGAATAACTATAGCCAAAGTATAATGGGCAGCTTCGCGCCAATATGTGACAAATGAGTTAGGAAGTATGAGCCATGTCACTGACCACATGACTTACAACTTGGCGGGAATTACATTTGAACCTGCACACTATTACTGGAGGTCATGATGTATTCCCAGGCTATGGTTCTGGCGATGCTACATGCAAGAAGCAGCGTCTGAATCCACAATAGAGCTGAGAATGAGGCCAACGCCTGGGCCAACTTGATCATCAAGCTCATTTTTTCCTGTTAGATTTTAGTAAATTTAAATAAACTTTATTAAAATTTAGGCAAGCAAATATTTTATTAGTATTGTGATAATTTTCTTAGAAAACATAATTGAATTATTAGTTATCATTTTCCCTTTTTATAGAATTGCTAAACCTACTTAATGAGGCCCCTTTACCCTAGACTTTTAAGTGATGACCAGATCATTGTGCGTTAAAGCTCTGTGCCCTGATTAATCATGATTTGGAGAATTCATGACACTGGTCATGAGTTACACTGGATCAACCCTCATTCCCAAATTCCTGAATTCTTGCCTACAACTCCAGTTTCAATTTATTCCTCCTCCAACACAAAATCTTCCATATCAACCTTTGGATTCATGACAGAATCTGAAATTTCACCACTAGGTTGATGTGTGGATCAGGCTGAGTCCAATCTGTCACATCAACCCCCTTGTGAATCCAAGAACTCCCAGATCTTCTCTGGGTAGCGTGCACATTCTTCCAGCGTCTTCCAGGCCACTTTATCCACTATACCCTATTCACTTCACTAAAATTTGCTGCCAGCCTCTCACCCATCATTTGTTCAATATCCGCTCAACTTTTTATACTGGTTATTCTCCACCTGCAGGTTCAACAAGCCAGGACGCTCTAGTCCATGCTGTTGGACAATTGCCACCTCAACTTCAGCAAAAGATTGTTTTGGGGAAGAATAACCCTGATTTAACAAATACAATTGGGCAATTACATGTCTGATCTCGTAATAATATTATTTTGAATAAAAAAATAATGACAAGATTGGCCAAAAAAACTCTGGCCAATTCTTGGTGGAACCCCACGAATTGGGGCAACACTTTGCCGCCTACTAAACGGGCTATTAAACTCTAAATCTAGAAGCTATATTACTCTGACCATGCGGCATATTCTGGAGCGCCCATTGAATGGTTCTACCCCTGCCACAACCAATTCCAATTCAACACCTAAGTGGAGACCCCCTTTTATAGACGTGGCGGAGGTCACCCAAGGTGCAATTATTTTAACAGATGGTGATTGGTTGAAGTACATTAAATCATTACAAATGGGTACGTTCTGCCTAACCATACTGTCCCATCAGTAATTTCACCTAATTGACCCCAATTTCCTGAGCTCTGATATGGTGATTTAACATATTACCTATTTTGAATGTTACCATGCTATTTCACTCGCCTAACTTTGTATTTCCCACAGCCCTTGATACCATTTGAATACAGAATAGTCTGATATTGAGAGGGTCGTTTTTTTGCTTCCCACGTTTACATTAATAAAAATTTAAACCCCCTAACTTTTGTTTTATTAGTGTTTTTACCTTCAAATTAATAAAACCGCTGTAGAAACCAGCGGCGGTTTAGCACCAGTGAGCACACAATTAGTTGGTTTCCTACAAAGTGGTGCTCACTATAGGGGCTACCCTGTAAACCACCAAAAACCGTTAAAATGGAGGCTTTAAACGTGAAAACCCTCCTATTTTCCTCTTCAACATGAATCACGTTTAGTTGCCCTGGAAAAGCAACTAGCAAGTGCTCTATCCCGTCTCAAAGAGCTTGAGCAGCGCCCATTCAAACCCTCTTTTAAAGAGAAGTATACCCCTGGAGAAGGGAGCATTGCTTCCTTTTTGTATGTTTATGAAGCTACCATGTATGGCGCAACGGATAAGCAAAAAGTTTAATATAAACTTCCTTGCTTAAGTCACATAGCCCAAGAGATGATAGTTCCTTACCAGGACCCTTTTCACACCTGGGCAGAGGTGAAGGAGGCTCTTTTGGCTGATCTCAGATCAAATCAGAGTCTACACAGGGAAAACAGGCCTTTATGCGCCTTAGCATGTATGAAGGTGAATCACCCATTGCCTTTGCTGAATGAATTTACCTCACTGTGCAAAGGTTGTCAACCTCTAACATGCTCACCCTTGATAATGCTATCACCTCCCTGTTAACTGGGTTAGCTTCTCAGCCCTCTATATCCAGGCATATCATCTTGGTAAAATGCTACTTCAAAAAGATTTGTGACATCAAAGAGGCTTTGTTGGATATGGCCGAATTCCATTTATGCGCCACAACAAATGAAGCTGAAGTGAAACATTCAGCTATGAACATTGGGGAGCTTTCACATGTTGATCAGTTGGGAGTGAGCCCACCTGTGCCTATCCTCCCTGCAAAACCTGATTCCTCAGAGCGACTCAAAAAGGATATCACGCCCTTGCATAAAGTGGAGACTGGTAAAGTAGTCAATACCATGCTCCCACACAGCTCACCAAAGCTGCTGTGTTTCCCCTCCATCTAAGCTGGTAGTTGCGCGCCTTAAGGCTATCTAACCTCATGTGGCCGTACCCCCTACCTCAATTGCGGCCTTGCCAGTGGTTGAGAATACCCTCAGGGAAGAGTCTGAGGGGGGTTATGATGACATTGGTTACTATATATTGGGAGCCCCCATAGAAGTAGAGGTTCCTGATCATTTGGACACTGGAGGAGTAGATGAGACCACAATACCTGATGAAACGTACCTCAGACACATTCTAGGGTGTCCAAAAGTTATTGACACTGTCAGCGATGGGGATAAGTTCTTGGATGGCCTGATTCGATCTCTTCAGCAGGTTTATCCATAAAATCCATCATGAATAAATACCCTTTTTATTTAACTGAGGTAAGCCGACCAGGGGACAGACATTACCGAATATATGTGAAACTAAGAGAATAACTAACAAATATAAAAATTGGGCACCCCAGGGTACTCAAGTTACCCCTGTTGCCATCGGGACTGCCAGGTATGGGGGGTTGATGCACTACTCCGAGGGGGTTTTCCCCGCTATGGAGCAGGTGTGAAGGAAAGGGTCTGTGTGGAGGAACCAGAGTGGGAACCATGATTCTATGAGCGCTTTTTGCCTTGGTCTCATATATCCATAGAGCCAGGCTTGGAAGTGCTCTAGTAAGTGGACATGGAATCTGTTAATAATCCCATGAATGGTTGGGACTGTGCCCTTGAACGCATCTAATGCAATTGTGTGTATTGTCCACATTGCAATGGGTATTATTAGTGAGCGGAGGGTAGATGGGGTTGGTGACTTGATCTGGAGCGCGAAGATACTTTTTGATATCGAGAATTCCTGTTCGTTTTGAATCTTGAGCAGGCGTGCGACTTCCTGCCATATAGCTTTGGTTGGGAGGCATGTTTCTAGGCGGTGATGTAGGGATACCTCCCCTCCACATACTGCACATGTTTTGTGGAGGGAGTTGGAGTGGTCCGCCATCCTATAGGTCCTTCCCAAACAGCGCCAGGCGTTTGCTCTTATCCTTGGCTGTAGGAATGGGTGGTGTGTCATTTTCCATACTGCCTTCTGTGTGGTTAAACATAGGGAATGTCCAGCATAACTAGGTATTCTATCCTAGCTATGCTTGGGGTTGTTGCGAGTATATCTCTCTGGGGGTGGTTTTCTGGGTTTCTTAATTTAAATTGGGGGCTGGGTCGTCCCCTTCCCTGTATAGTACCCATGTTCTCTATGGTCCATCCCATATGGCGGATAGTTCAGAGGGTATGTTTGAAATGAGGGGAGGTTCCATGCGGACCTGTTGCAGTAGGGTGCTTGGCAAGGTATGAAAGTAGTCTGGGTGGACTATGTGGGTTGGTATATTTGAGCGCCTGTGCAAAGTTAGTCCTTGCTGCTTTGGACCAATGTTGTTGCGAGAGGTCTGGAGCAAGGATTTCCTTTATCCCAGGTACCTAGGATGTGATTGGCATGGCTCTCAAAATCTATTAGTCCCATGCCTCCGCTTGAGCATGGGCCAAATAGTGTTTCCATCCATATAGGAGGGTGAGAGCCAGGCCACAGCCATCCCTGGATAAGCGCGCGGATTGAAGTTATAAAGGTAGGTGAGAAGGCGATCGCGTGGGCTGGGTACCATAGTATTGGGGTGATGAGCGAGTTAGCAACTGTAACTCGTCCTGTTAGTCCTGGGGTTCTCCCCTTGAGGGAGGCTACGCGTTTGGATACCCGTTGTAACAGATTACTTTCCATTGTCTCATTAGCATATCCCCCTGATTCTAGCCTGATTCCAAGGTGGCGGAAAGGAGTGGTGGTGGGAGGTGTTGCAAAGAGTAAAGTGATTGGGTTTTTTCTTCAAGTGTTGGTGTGAGGTTCTGATGTTGTGGCCCAATTGTTTGTGTATTTGCCTAAGAGGATGATTTCTGTCTTCCTTTTGTTGAGCGATGCATTGCTCATCTTGGAGTATTCCTCTAGAGTGCGTTCCAGCTGTCAGGCATCTTCATTGTTTGCTATACCTGCTACGCAGTCATCTGCAAAGGCCAGTATCTTGACTGTTGGTTGTCCTTGTGCGGTTATCCCCATGAGACGTGAGTCAGTAACTCGGAGGAGCGGGTCAAAGCTGAAATTGTATAGCAGTGGGATGAGGGGATCCCCTTGTTTGAGCCCTCTGTGAGGTTTGATATTGTTTGTTAGGAATCCAGGGCCGCATACAGCCATGGTTGCAGATTCTGTTAGGAGTATCGCCCATTTTATGAATCTTGGTGGGAGTTTGAAGGCATGTAGACATTCTTTTAGGTATGGCCAGCTAACACGGTCATACGCCTTTTCCTGATCCAAGAAGACCAGGGCATCAGTTGCTTTGGATTGGCAAATGTTTGCAACAGGGTGAATGTTGTTCCAGATTGAACGCCCTGGTATATACCCAAAATTGGTTGGGTGATAGGACGTCAGATGCCATTACGCCTAATCTAGCTGCTAAAATTTTTTTGGAATTTTTGTATCAGTGTTAGAGAGTGCAATTGGGCGCCAGTTGGCCAGGTCCAACTTGTCACCCTTTTTATACAAGGTTATAACGTAGGATTCATGGCCTCCTGGTAGTAGGCGTGTTTCCAACAAACTCTGGTTCATTGACGCCAATAGGAGGGGGGCGATTTGTTGAAAATATTTTTTGTAAAATTCGTAGGGTATCCCATCAGGCCCTGGGCATTTCCTACGTGGTGCACCGCGAATTGTCTCCCAAAGCTCCTCCCGTGTAATAAGGGATAGTGTATTGTAATTTGGTGGTGTACTTTGTATCTTGGCAGTTAGAATAAATTTTTTAATTTTTTGTGGATTTGTTGGTATATTGCAATATAATTCTGTGTAATAGCGGTGTACTTCCGCCTTGACCTCCTCAGGGTCAGTTGCCACGGTGCCGTTGGTCTTGCAGACCTGTGTGCACGTGGGCTGGTTTCCGCAGGAGTGGAATTGGCAGAAAAAGTATGTTAAACAGTTTTCGCCTTCCTTTATGAACTTACCTTTGTTTGATACTTTGATTCTGTGTTGGTGTTTGAAGATGAGATTGTTAAGTCAGGCTGAAATTTCTGCCCATTTGTGTCCCCAAATGGGGCTATAGCCAGATCTTGGATTATCTATTTCCAGGTGGTCTAGTTCTGCCAAGGTACGCTTGATTGTGGCTGTGTCCGCGGTATACTTGCATGATGCAATATGTCAGGTTTTGTTGATTAAATCTATTTTGAAATTTTCCCATGTTCTGATGGGATCTGAAGTGAATGGGGCTGTGAATTCTGGGTTTGTAGCCTTGTTTTCAACCCAGTCAAATATCTTGGGCAATTTTATATTTTCTGGGTGAAGCTTTCTTTAAGGAGACACCTGTGTGTGGGATTGGGTTGGCACTAACTGCACCGTAACTAATCAGTGATCAGAAAAATTGATCTTTTTTGTTGTAAATTTGGAGATTCTTGAGTGGTGGGATTGTGGGATGAGGATGTGGTCAATATGACTCATTGATATGAGCAGTCTGTCGCGTATGTTGGGTCTTGTCATGTGGGGAATAATTGGTGAGTTGGGGGGAAGAGCATCCTGTAAGCCAAGAGATGCCTTCATTGTGTGATATTCAATGTGTCCAGGTGGGTATCCCCTGGGATTAGGCCATCAATCTGTATTGGGGTTATCCCAGCAGATGAAATTGCCTAACATGATGATATCTGGTGGGAGGGTGAGAGTGAAATTTTTTTAAAAAATTGTTTTCTCTCAGTTGCAGTGCATGGTGCATAGATACATACTAACGAAATTATTTCATCTTGGCATGTGATTGTTGCTACCAGGACTCAACCGTGCAAGTGTGATAATGAATTTGTAATTTTAAAATTTTTTGCTGTTTTGGACTATCACCCCACAGTGAGACGTCCATACTGATTGTGATGGTGCGACCCTGGTTGACCAGGATTCTTCTTCCCCTTGTAGGCAGTGGGTTTCTTGGATGGCCAAGATGTCTACAAGAGGTTTTCGCATGAATGCCAGCTTTTTGGCTTGGGACATGAGCCCTGGCTCCCACAATGTTTAACGTCCCTATTGACACTGAGGTGCCTGCGGCGCCTCAGGAGCAGTTGGGAGGACCCTCTGGCCCTATCCCACCGCAGCTAATTTTGGCCATGCTCCACGTCTGTACTCCAACTCTTTCACTGCCATTGTTGGTTCCCTTTATATGACCTAATGATTCAATGGAATTGCGGTTTTTTGCATTTGTGTCAACTTTTCCTGCACAGGTCTCATGTTGATTTGATGCGGGTTGTTGATTGGATTTTATATTTTTGAGGTTCAACTTTGTTGCATTGTGCACCGCATTTTCACCCAAATTATGGTTGCATTGTTCCTCAGTATGTGCATGACTGATGACGCTTTGTATCTCAGTCTGGTTACTGTGAAAATTTTTGACCTGGGCATATTGTTCTGATTGATTGAATCAGTGAATATCTGAAATATCCTACCAAATTTGTCTGTGGTTAATAGCAGATTCCACGTGTGCCGCCGCTTCAGCCGCTGCTCTCTTGTGGGCTTTTTGTGCTGCTTTACGCTGTTTACTTGTAACTGGGTCCACGATGGAGTATAGTCCATCTTCTCCCCAGCGGAATGGGTGGTGGCCATCAGTCATTTTGGCGAAGTTTTCATTATCTTCATCCATAGCTTCTTCACAAAATCATTTTCCATTAAGCCCTCTTTTACAGGGCATGCATTTTCCTTGTGGCCCAGTGAGCCACAGTGGTTGCAAATGGGTGGTGCACATTCTGGTGTAACTCAGAATGCAGCCAACTGGCCCCCATCTGCAAAGTGAAATTCTGCTGCGCGGGGAATTCTGGATAAATCCTCTTCCACTTCTGGAAAGGGGTTGATTACAGCGATAGCTTTGCCCATGCACAGGTTGGGCATTAAGTGAAATCGCTGTTATTCGAGTTGTTGGATTTCTCTGTAGGCCACGAGACCTTTGCAGAGCTCCTCCTCGATTACCTTATGAGGAAGGTTGGTGGGGAGTGAGTCAAAGGAGATGAACAAAGTTTTTGCTTTGTTCCATCTGGTGCGTGCAGTGCGCACAATTTTTTTGCCCTCAGGGAGGGCAATTTCCATACAGATTTTTTCTGCGGCATTGGCTTCATCAGCTGTATTGAAACCAATATTGATCCAGCTGCAGCCCATGTTGTTGGTGGTTACGTACACCGCGTGAGGGAAAAGTGAGGGCTGTGCCTCACATGTTTTCTCCCACAGGGTCGGTGACTCATCCCCAAGGAAGAGCCTGATCCCGTGTTCCACCTTTGACAAAGGTTGGTTGAATTGAATGTACATGTATTGCGCGTGCTTTACAGTAAATACCATAAACCCAGACGGTGTCTGAGTTTGTGATTTTTTTATGGCTTGGGTTCCTGGTCCCCCTCCAGGGCGTTTCTTGCCTTTAGTTGCACCATTAAGCGCACCGCTTGCCGTGACACTCGCCCATGTTGTATTATTTTTGTTATTAAAGTCACCCATCTTTCCTGTGTGTGATTATCCAAATTTGCTGTTCTAATCAAATCTTAATAACTAAAGTGATTGTTACAAGAAAGAAAAGCTATGAATAAATACCCTGAGACTACTAAAAAGCTAACCTCAACCTTCTGGATCAAGGAGGTCTTAGCTTTGTCTCCTAAATTCGGAGGAACACTCACTAAAGCCGAAGTGGTCATTCAAAAAGCCCAGATAAAAGCCATCCTGGACACTGGCTCCCCAGTTAACGTGATCTCCACTAAGCTTATCAAAAAGATAAAGCTAGTGCCTGACTTGGAGTACATGCAAGAATTTGGAACTGCAGGCCCAACAATACCTGGCCTATTGGGGCATACTCTTCCCTTCCCATTTGAATTGAGAAGCTTATCTTATTGGCCCCTGCTGTGGCCTTAGACAACAACATCTATGATATGCTCATAGGTACCCAGTTTATGATTGAGTATGAGGGAATAATCAATATGAAGCAATGTTTCCTCTCATTGCTCAACCATGAAGTCCCTTTAGTCTTATCCAATAAAGAACCCAGCAAGCATGAATACTCTTGCCTAGTCAAATACCCCCTTTCAGCTATGACTTTACCTTATTCCACCTCTGGGCGCAACACAAAGAAATTGCCCATTCAGCGGATGCTAGGGACGGCATCCCTTTCTATGCTGCAGACAAGGTCCTGTTTAAGCATGGGGAACAACGAGTGGTTGACACTAAAATCACGCTCCAAATCCCACACCACTGCTTGTTGCATATTATAAGTCTTGAGAGAGTTAGCCCCTTGGAACCTCAGGTACTGCCTCAGATACTAGACCCAGCCTACCTGAGGCCTATTTTTTTCTGCTGGGAAACTTACGGGAAAAGACATGGTTATACGAAAACACCAGGAGATTGGCAGAAACTTCCTAATTCCAGTGGAGACATTGAACATATCCACTCCGGTGGTTCTATGGCAGATTTGGGCTTGCCCATGGATAACCTGGTGTGTAACCTACCCCATGTTCATATTTCAGATGAGTTGACCCCAGGTGAACTTTAAAAGTTCATACTTTACTAGACAAATATAGCGACATATTCTTCAAATCAGATAATGGCTATGGCCACATGAAGGGCTGGTGCCACTCCATCGATGTGGGTGATGTTCATCCTATTAGGTCCAAACCTTACCATAAGTTGAAAATGGAAGAACAGCAGATGAGGACAGAGCTCCAGCAGTTACTAGACGCGGGGTTACTAGTTTCTTCACAAAGCCCTTGGTCTTTCCCCCTGTTGCTAATTAAAAAGAAAATGGAGGCCATTGGATAGTCATGGACTACCACAAGTTAAATAATCTCACAAAAAAGGATAGCTATCCTATCCCCCGCATTGGCGATGCCCTGGCCCAACTCTCTGGCTCTAACTTATTTTCCGCCATGGACTTGGCTAGCGGCTATTGGCAAATGGACCTTTCCCCTGAAGACCAGGAAAAATGTTCTCATTTGTAGTGAGGGTCTTTCAAACAACCCAATTACCTCAAAGGTTAGGTGTAATGCACCTGCATCTTTTCAGAGTGCAATGGATCACATTTTACAGGACCTCAAGTTAACCTGTGCCATCGTTTATCTTTATAACATCACAGTGCTCTCAAGAACCTTCAACGAACATCTTGATCATTTGAAGGAGGTGTTTCAACAGTTACATAAGTCTAATATTAAGTTGAAACCCTCAAAGTGTACCTTCTTCCAAAGGAAATTGGATTTCCTTGGACACTCAATTTCTCAAGAAGGAATCCAACTCATGAAAAATAAGGTTGAAGCGATTTCAAAAATGCCTCTCCTAAGAATCTATGGGATATTCAGGTATTTCTAGGGATGATGGGGTTCTACCATCAGTTTATCCCCGAGTTCGCCCAGCTCAGTGAGCCTCTCGTTCGCCTATTGACTAAGAAAACCCCTTTCTATTGGAGTGCTGAATAAAAGGCGCTTTCAAGACGTTGAAATGACTGCTACAACAACGTCGTATCCTGAGGCATCCTGATTACAATAAACCGTTTATCCTGTTTACTGACACTTCAGAATATGCTGTTGGGGCCATCTTAGCCCAATCAGATGAAAATGGTGTAGATCATCCAGTATCCTATTTCAGTAAGATGCTGTCAAAAGCGGAATGCAATTATAGTGTGACTGAGAAGGAGTGCCTTGTCATTCTGTTAGCTGTGAAGCACTACCGCCCTTTTTTATATGGGACTGCCTTCACTGTGGTTATGGACCACGCTTTCCTAAAATGGTTATAGAACATGAAGGATCCTACTGGCCAGTTATCTAGTTGGGCTCTAAAGCTCCAGCATTATGACATGAAGCTTGAGCCCTGTGCTGGAACCCGTCACGTGAATGTTGATGGGTTAACTTGGCTTCCAGTCCTTCATTTGCAAATAGTGAGGCAGAAAGGTTATATGATCTTTTAATGACCCCCAAAAATTGGGAGGATGAGGATGAGCCCATACAGAAAATGTTAGCCTGGCACTCTTGCAACACTAAGGTGGAGAGTGGGAAATTATACAAGCAGGTGGGGGAAAAGTGGTTGCCTTACCTTTGGCCCTCGGAACGTGTGTCTGCTATCCTGGAAGCTCACTTCACCCTAGGTCATTGAGGAGCAAAGAAAACCTACAAGTGGATTAAGGATCGGTACTATTGGGAAGGGATTATGGAAACCATTGTTGAAGTCTTGGATGCCTGTCTCACATGTAAAAAGCAATCCAGTTTCAAGACTAGATACCAATATCAACCAACTACCCCTCAACAACCGTTCCACATCATTAGCCTAGATGTAGTAGGTCCCCTCCATCAGATGATGGTGGAAACATATTTATCCTAGTCAGCATTGACCACTTCACTAAGTGGGTGGAAGCCGTAGCTCTTCCTACCCAAACGGCCAAGGCCACCGCCACCTTTTCACACCAATACATTTTCTCTCTCACGTCTGTCCCCAAGTACTACTCTGTGACAATGGCAAGAACTTCACCTCCAGAGTAGTCAAAATCCTGGCCACTTCCATGGGAGTTCAACAACTTTTCTCAGCTCCATATAATCCCTCCACCAATGAACTGTGGAAAGAGCAAATAGAACCTTGGTTTCCATTTTGTGAAAAATGCCTCCTCTGATCCTCTTCACCGGAATCAATACCTACCCAGTGCTCTTATGCCATATCAGATTAGCTATCACCAGATCTTAAAGCTGTCTCTCTTCCATGTCTTGTATGGGCAGGAACCAGGAATACCTTCCCTTTTATCTAAGGATTTCTTCTCTAGTGGTGAGGAACCTGAAAAAGCCATAAGAAGACTAGCTCACCATATCATTCAGCTTCAATCTGAGGCTATGACGAACCTAGCTAAAACGGTCACTAAAGAGGGACAAGCTTCCAATAAGCTTCAGGCTCCCCTGCCTTCATTTCAAGTGTCTGATATGGTCTTTTATTACCATAATTGCATCACTCTGAGAAGCAGCAAGCTTGGATCAATTTGGGAGGTACCGTTCACCATCATTTATAAGAGAGATAATGAGTACTCTATCAAATCTTTAGCTACAGGTATTACCATTAATTAGGTACATGGCCATTTCCTATGGCCTATTCTCCCCCCAACATTCTTTAGGGGTGATGTTAACAATTGCCACCTTGACTTCAGCAAAAGATTGTTTTGGGGAAGAATAACCCCAATTTAACAAATATGATTGGGCAATTACATATCTGATCTCATAATAATATTTCGAATAAAAATAATGACCATATTAGCCAAAAGTTCCTGGCCAATTCTCAGTGGAACCCCGCGAATTGGGGCAACGCTTTGCCACCTATTAAACAGGCTATTAATTCTAAATCTAGCATTTGGATTACTCTGACCATGCGGCATATTCCAGGGCGCCCAACAAATGATTCTCCACCTTCCACAACCAGTTCCAATTCAACACCTAAGTGGGGACCCCCCTTTTATAGGCGTGGCGGTCCCCCAAAGTGCAATTACTTTAGAAGACAATGATTGGTTAAAGTACATCAAATTATTACCACATGGGTATGTTCTGACTAACCATAACATCCCATCATTCATTTCACCTAATTGATCCCAATTTCCTGAGCTCTGATATGGTGATTTAACATATTACCTATTTTGGATGTTACCATGCTATTCCACTCGCCTAACTTTGTATTTCCCTTATTCCTCAATACCATTTGAATACAGAATGGTCCAATATTGAGAGGGTCGTTTTTTGCTTCCCACGTTTACATTGATAAAATCCAAACCCCTAACTTTTATTTTTATTAGTGTTTTCACCTTTAAATTAATAAAACCGTTGTGGAAACCTGTGGCAGTTTAGCACCAGTGAGCACACAACTAGCTAGTTTCCTAGACATGCCCTCAGAACTCCCAAAGTTGTGAGGAATGGATGATCAGATGGACCTTCAACCCTTCCAGAAGGTCAAGTTCAAATGTTACCATATTGATAACCTGAATCGCCTTATACAGACCCAAAAACTTTGGCTAAGATGCTGGCTTTTCACTAGTTGGCATAATTTTTTACCTCTTAACACCCAATCTCCCATAGCAAACAATGGATCTGAAGCTCTTCATCAGTCTGCATATTGCTTCTGCTGCATCTTGGCGTACTCTATATTTTCTCATAACTTATTCCTAGTGTCATCATCTTGCAATAAGATAACTCGTATGCCCCCTGACATACCCCACCGCTAGACCCTCCATCCAACGCCAGATTCAACCCATGGTTTGCAAAAAATGGGGTCATACCTATCAACAACTGACAGTGGATATAATAAGCAAACTGGGCCAATCTGAACCAATCAATCCAATTGTCCTTATGGTCTGAAATGTAGCATAGAAGGTATTGTTCTAATATCTAGTTTATTCTTTCCATTTGTCCATTAAATTAGAGATGGTACGCTGAAGCCCTATATGGGCAAATCTTCAAATTCCTGAACAAGTATGACAAGAATTTCGATATAATTTGTGGTCTGTGATCTGAATTGATCTACACTGGTAGGCCATGTCAGGTGAATATTACATTGGTGAAAATATTTGCAGCGTCTTTGGCTGAAAAATTGGAGATATAGGGGAAAATCTGGCATATTTTTTCAGCCAATTGATGATAACCATTATTACATCCATCTCTTGGACCTTGGATAACCCCATAATGAAATACACACTAAGTGACCTCCACGGCTGACTCAGCATTTGGAGTTGGATTAACTTATCAGCAGGCGGCTTCCTCAAAGGCTTTGACCAAGCGTAAACCAAGCATTCCGCCACATAAATTATAATATCATTTTGAAGTCCAGCCCACAAGTAGTTCCGTCACACCAATTCAACCATTTTCTCAACCCCCAGATGCCCACCAATGGGTGGTCATGCGGCGCCTAAAACACCTCCTATTGTGACATCAGATTAGGAACCACACTCATGAGTCATGCTACAAAATTACATCTTTCTTCCTATACATCCAATGGTGACAGTGCTGCTGGACCTCCGCTGTCTCAGCCACAACCAACGACCAAAGACTGACTTCCTTTGCTTATGCCAGACTTCTCCCCCAAATCTCTCTCCTCACTTACCATCATGGCAAACTGATTTGACTGGAACATGGTAGCCGTGCTAAAGTCCAACAACTCTGTCTTCTAATATGCTAGCCCTGCATCTTATCTCGACCAATCCACCAAGGTGTTGACTGCCCCCAGTCAATGCTTTACCCTGAAATCATATTGAACAAGCTCCGCATGCCACTGGGCTTGGAACTGATTCATCTTCCTGAATTCATAGTATTACTCCAGTGCTCAATGGTCCGTCCATACTGCTAAAAGGTGTTGGGCATACAGCAGGTGGTGCTGCCACTCATGCAAAGTTGAGACTATCGTCATTAGCTCCTTATTGTATATTAAATAATTTGTCCCGCTGGAATCATCTATCAGGATTATGGGTTGATACCATGGATCATTTGTTGTAATTTGGCCGGTTAACCCGAAGTCTGAGGGTGCTGGATACTTACCTTGGTTGCTTCTCTTGGTTGAGAAGTCTTGTTGATCCAGACATCAAGTCTGGTGAGGCATATTCCAATTAGATACAATTTTTACTTGGAATTGTGAAAAGGAGAAAAAGCGTAAAGTTTATTACTCAATACCAGCTTCTTAAGGGAATCAGGGAGGTTTCTCAGGGAAAATCTAAACTGCCCAAGCTTAGACCTAAAAAATGAAAAAAATTGAGGATTCGGGGGTAGCCCAATTATCTCAGTTAATCGGCTTGTGCTCATCTCATAGCTTGGGTTTGAATCCTGACAGAAGGTTGGCTTTTTGGTCAGTTTGGGATCAATTCCCATTATCTGACACATTCAAATTGGCCGTTTGGGTAGGAATCCTGACAATATCCCCCTCTAGATCTTGGCGCAGAGGGGAAGATGGATGGAGAAAGTGACTATTTATGCAGTTTACAACTGTGCCCTGAATAACCTCTATGATTGAGTGTTCATTGCCTCATCTATATATGACATGATAAGGCCCTGACCAGTTGGTGCCCAGCTTGTGATCATGACCTCCAGGCTGGTGATGGTAGAATAGGACGAGGTCACCTGGTTGGAAGGTGTATAGGGGATCATGCTTGTTGTTAAATTGAGCAGTTTCTCTACTGGTTGTGGCAGACAGGTTTTTGGCATCCAGGGCCTTAAGTCTTATGATTTCATTTGCAATACTTCATATAGAGACTTCAAGTGCTTCAGGAGAAGCTTGGTCAAGAATCGCTTGAACTTTGGAAGGCAGATGGATGTTTCTGCCATACAACGCTTGGATTGGCGACATCTTAGTAATTCAATGGTAACTAATCTGATAGGCCAGAATTGCACTAGGCAGATATTGGTGCCAATGAAGGGGTCAGTCACAGCCATTTTCCAGAGGGTTGCAGTTAGAGTACCATTTACCCGCTCTACCGTTCCATTGGTTGCAGGATGATAGAGGGTGGAGAATACCTGTGTGGTTCCCATTAGGTAAGCTAAATCATTCACCAGCGTTGAGTGGAAAATTTGTCCATTATAGGAAAGTAATGACATTAGGGCACCCATGCTGGGTGATATCTTATTATGCAAAAACCTGGCGGTAGCCTTCACCAAATTGGTGGGGAGCAATACAGCTTTGATCCACTTAGTTAGATGGTCCACGGCTAGTAGGAGGAACTGATTTCCATTGGAGGCTCAAGGAAGAGGTCCCACAACATCAATGCTAATGGTATGGAATGGTTCACAGGGTGGGACCACTGGATGTTGAGAGTGAGGATTGGGTCCAGCTTGGCTTTTACATACCATACAGGACTCCAATACATTCTGGATAAAAACAAGCATTCCCTCCAAATAATATTGAGTTTTAAACCACTGGTAGGTTTTCTTAATTCCCCATAGCTGGCTTTCTGATGTCCTTCTAATATGATGTCAGTTTGAGACGATGGTCTTACATAAGGCACCCATTGTTTAGACACAAGTTTGCACAATTGACCGTTCTTGACTTGGAAGTTTGCTGATCTTTTCGCTATTTCCTTTTGGAGGGTCGGGGATCTATCCTTCCATAACTGTGGTTGGGTTAGGAGGTTGTAGAGTCAATCCTCTTCAGGGTCAGTTATAGTTAAGATGTGAAGCCAGTATAGGCAATCTACGTTTTGATGGATTGGCCCTGGTCAGTGGATAATGTAAAAGTCATAATTTTGAAGTTTTAACGCCCACTGGGCTAATCTCCCATCAGGGTCCTTCATTTGCTGTAGCCAACGTAAGGAAGCATTATTGGTTATGATGGTAAAATGCTTCCCATATAAATAGGGTCAGAAATTCTTAATGGCCAGTAAGACCACCAAGCATTCACGTTCTGTAACATTATAATTACATTCGACTTTAGATAAGGTCTTTCTGTAGTAGGAGATGGGATGTTCCACTAAGTTCTCATCATGCTGAGATAGTATGGCTCCAATGGCAATATCACTAGCATCAGTAAAGAGAAATAAGGGTTTATCAAAATTTGGATGAATAATTACTGGAGAGTGGGAGAGAGACATGTAGCAGGTTGAAGGCCTGCTGTTGCTCTTCATTCCACTGAAAGGGTATTAATTTCTTCAGTAGATACACCAGAGGCTCAGAGGTGTCTGAAAAATGGGGGATAAATTAGCAATAATAGCCCACCATTCCTAGGAAAACTCATACATCTTGGAGGGATTTAGGGGGCATCTTAGCAATAGTCAAGACCTTATCATCCATTGAGGATATTCCAGCTTTACTGACCTTATGACCCAAAACTCTATCTCACTCTGGAAGAAAGATCATTTCAATGGCTTTGGTTTTAATTACAATTGCCGTAACTGCTGAAAGACTTGCTTGAGGTGTTCTAGATGTTTAGTAAAGATTCTTGAAAAAATGGTAATAACATCAAGATAAACTAGTAAGCAGGAGCGTTTTAAATAACCTATTAGTCCATCCATAGCGCGTTGGAAGGTAGCAGGGGCATCACACAGCCCCCGAGGCATTTGAGTGGTCTCTAATAGACCTTCACTTGTGACAAGAGCACATTTTGCCCAATCTTCTAGTGACAGATCTACTTGCCATTATCCACTGGCGAAATCCATAGCTGAAAAATAGTGGGACCCCAACATTAGATGCAAAGAGTCATCTATATGTGGCAGGGGGTAACTATCTTTGCAAGTTGTAGAGTTGAGGTGGCAATAATCCATAACAACACGGTGACCACCATCTTTTTTCTGATTTAATAAGAATGGGGAAGCCCATGGACTTTTTGAAAGGCAAAAGTAACCCAGCATCCAACAGTTGCTGTAACTCTAAGGCCACATGAGCTTCCTCCACTTTGGATTTTCAAAATGGTTGGGATTTAAATGGAGAGTGATCCTCAGTTTCAATTTGATTAATTACCCCGGACATTTTCCCATAGTCACTTGGTCCCAAGAAAAATATTGCCATACTCCTTGAAATGGGCTTCAATATCCTGGCATTCATTTGGGGTAAGATTATACCCAATTCTACTGTCAACCAAAGCTATGGTGGGTGGGGGATCAAATCTTAAATCATGTAATGAGCCAAAAGAATTGACATCAGCAATACTCTTAATGGGACATAGTTTTATATAAGCAATAGGGGCATACCAAGGGACCTGGAGAGTTTTAGTGGCTAAATTCCTTAATAGAATAGAGATAGATTTCCCGTAGGCAGGATCCAAAATTCCTGGGCAGGTCAACGCTTCCTTGGTGAAATGGTTTGGGTGTCCACTAAGCTCCAAAATTCGATCAGGAGGGGTAAGAACCTGAATTCCCATATCTACAATAAATTGTGAGCCTGAGGGTATTATAATAGAATGAGGGGTATACAGAGGGATTCCCTCTTTGGCATCCACAGCCTCTGGGGGTAACTTAGTTTTTTCCCTAATACTTGGTACTCAATTTTGCAAATGGAGGATGGGTATTTGAGGAAGCAGGTCCATTTTTTAGGGGCTCCTTTATTTTTGACGGGGAGTTCAAATATTAATGGATTCTGATACCCTAGTAGGGATAGATATTTTTTCTTGTTGTTGATGATGCAGTTAAACTCCCACATCAGTTGGGCCCCAATAAGCAACTCATAGCTATCATTTTCTAGTGAAACGGCGGGTCAGTAATTAATAACCTCCCAAAATGAAGGGGTAAAGCAGAATAGACTCCTATCACCTTAGTATACTGACTAACTGCCGTCCCATATTCAGCTTCATGAATAAGTCTGGAGCCATTTTTATCTTTTGGATAAGCTGGAAGGAAACAACGTTAACTTGAGAACTAGTGTCAATTATTGCCAGGACTTTAACCTTATGGATCAATACTTCGACTTGAACCACTGACATCCTAATTGGGAGTTAATATCTAGTAGACTGTCATTAGATATTTGCAGTGAAGCAAGCGGAGGATTCTGCTAAGGCCAAGCTTGGGGTTGTTCAATTCATTTAAAAGTTTTATCTGCCAAGGCTTGGCTTTCTATAGATGAGATGACCACCAAAATTTGTTTGGGTAATTAACCAACATAGAATTAAGAAAGCTGGAGGTTTTACTTTCTTGAATAGACAGAGGGACTTCAACTTCTGATGGTGCATCTAACACAAAACACCCAGAAGTACTGGGGATACAGCTAGAACTAGACAAAAGTCTTGAGGCACTTGTTTTCCATCAGCATAGGGAGCCTCTTGCCTTATACTGACTGATCTTTTGCTAACTTAAGTTGGAGGATGTGACATTCAGCTACAGTGTGGTTGTTTCTTCTGCAATTATTGCAGTATAATTCAGGTGTAGGCGAATTGAGGGGGTGTAATGGCCAATACTTGGGAGTGGGGCTTGTTGATGTTATAACGTGGTGGCCCAATGGGTTTATGTAGTTTGGCTGGGATTTCCAATGTAGCCTCTTTAATATGGAGGAGGGACGTATATTTAGACTTCACCGCTTTAAAATAAAGTGAGATATTAGGCATATTTTTAAATGCCAAAAATGCAGTGGTAATGGCATTGTCTAATGTAAGACAATTCCCTGCAACCAGAGTTTGTGCTTCAAGGTAAAAACGGTGGGCGAATTTACTGATAGTTTCCCCCAATTAAGGTTGATACCCTTAAAGGTCTGTTTTTGGTTGGTTAAGGTTAAGTCGCTCCCAAATTCCTGAAGCAAGGCAGTCTTAGCATCAGTCCAAGTATGGCAATGTATCAGATGGGGGACCATAATGTTTTGAGCCATATGGTTGAGACAATTAGTCAAGTGTTTAAACCATTGATGGTCAGTTGCTTCCTCCATAGAGCTTTAATAGCAATATAAGAAAGATAAAATACTTTCCTCTCCAGAGACATATTTTCGTTGAACGAGGATTTAAATATACCACTGGGGGGTTGGAGGATGAATGACATGAACTGATAAAGGACAACGCTTTCACCTAATGAAGAGGTGGTATCTCAGGAATACACTTGAGGTTGAAGCGCATCTACTTGTCTCTGCAGATCATTAATATCGTCAACTATTAAATCTACTTGTTTGTGGGCAGCACTGAGAGACGATTTTGTGGCAACAAGTTGGTTTAGTTGCATGCTTCATTTTTTTAAAGCGGTATTGGCAGCTTGGAGATTGAGTTGATTTTCAGTGGTGAGCACCCTTTGCTCTAATTTATGTACCAAAGCAGGTAGGGTGGCTAAGGTCTTGAGGTGTTCATGATGAACAGGTAAGGAAACTTCAGGAGAGAGGGGAACTCCATCCCAAGTAAGTTGGGCTCTTTGGGCGACACGTCCTAATTGGACATCAAGATTTTTTATTTTTTGGATTAATGCCCAGAGGCATTTGTCAGGGATTCTGGAGTCACCACTGGGTCCTGGAGGACCTCTGGGCCCAGGGGGTCCCCTTCCTCCATCTTTTTCATCATGATCAGGGGGGCCTCTTTCATCATTCTGTCCATCACGACCAGGGGGGCCTTGTTCACCTTCACTTCCATCATAACCTGGGGGTCCACGCTCACCAGGCCCTCCATGAAACCCAGAGTATAGAAACTATTCTTGCCTTCCTTCAATTCATAGATCATTTTATCCAAGGTTTAGAGGCGTTCATTGACAGAAGTGATAAAGTTATCAAAATTGGAGCATACTTTATGGGTACAATTTATAACTTGATCATGGATAACAACTTTTAGTTGACTAAAATGAGTTGTGAGTTCCATCTGAATGAAACATATGATTTTTTGATCCAAGCCTGTGAGCAGATCTTGTATTTCATTAACAAACTGCCAATTTTCCACAATAGTGGTTTAGTTTTCATTGCTGAACTGGGAGACAGATTGATAGTGTTGGATGAGCTGTGAGTGTATGGTCTCTGATAGCTGTAAGTGGCGGAGTATTTCTTGACTATGGAACCCTGCTACTTGAAGTAAATGATATAAAGTAGGATGGACAAAGTGACATAGATAGCATTCCGTACGTCCAGCTCCAACTTGTTCTATATTTTTTTAGTACTAGATGGTCCCAACTTGTTCTATATTGATCAAAGAACTTTGAGTTAAATTCATCATAGGGGCTGTCACAGCAAGAGCTCTTCTTCTATTGGCTCAGCCCTCAGGATGAGGGTCCCAGATAAGAGGAGCTGAAGAGCTTTAGCGAAGTCAGATAGTTGTAAGATGTATTGTCCAACAGATGGAGCGTGGATGGTCACTTCCATAAAAGGGGGAAAGAGAATACTGCAGTTGATCGTGGTATTGCTGACATTCATGTTGATTGCCCATCACTGAAACAGGTGGCTTCACAATCTGAGAGATTTTTAAGAAACAGAATCATTATTATCATATTTTCTTTTGTTGTTTATTTTTTTATAATTTTCACTGCAAACTCAGGGTGCAACCTGAAAGAGAGCACCAATTTTTTCAGGATCACAGGTTGATACCACAGACCCTTTGTTGTAATTTGACCAGTTGACCCAAAGTCTGAGGGTACTGGATACTTATCTTGGTTGCTTCTCTTGGTTGAGAAGTCTTGTTGATCCAGATATCAAGTCTAGTGAGAAAGATTATAATTAAATACAATTTTTACTTAGAATTGTGAAAAGGAGAAAAAGCGTAAATTTTATTACTCAATACCAGCTTCTTAAGGGAATCAGGGAGGTTTCTCAGGGAAAATCTAAACTGCCCAAGCTTAGACCTAAAAAATGAAAAAATTGAGGATTTGAGGGTAGCCCAATTATCTCAGTTAATCGGCTTGTGTTCATCTCATAGCTCATGTTTGAACCTCAACTGAAAGTTGGGCTTTTTGGTCAGTTTGGGATTAATTCCTATTATCTGATGCATCCCATTTGGTCATTTGGGTAGGAATCCTGACATTATTTTTAGCTGAAATAGAACACCATGTGCTCCAACCCGTCCTTCCCCTTCTGTAACAGTACCACCATCATGGTGAAACTTAAGGCATCTATCTTGACCATGAAAGGTTTTTCAGGGTCTGGATTATTGAGGACAGTCACAAAATTAGCTTCTCCTTCAGCTGGTTGAAGCTTACGTCTTTTCCCCCATATGAATGACACATCATTCATCAATGGCATAAGCAGCAAGGCTAACTGCAATAAATTCTTCACAAACTGTTGGAGAAAACTCACCATCCTTAAAAAACTCCTTACGCTCATTTAATCAGTTGGGGCTTTCCATGCGCACACCACCTGTAGTTTGTCTGAGCATACCCCAAGCCCTTTCCTAAATATGACATTTCCAGGAACATTGCCAATTGTTCATTAACTCACACTTAAAAGACTTCATCTTTAATCCTGCCTCAGCCAGCACTTCCAGAACCTCCTGCATATCTCATTCATATGCTTTTTAAATGGTAAAACACAAGGATATCATCCATGTATGCAATGCAACACCAGCCAATCATCCTATTTAACACCTGGTCATCATATGTTGTAACACCGCTGGGCATTTTGCAACCCAAATGACATTTATTAGTACTGGAACATACTGAGGTGGCATTTGAATTCCGTGTACTTCTGGTGCTCCAGTCTCACAGGTACCTGGTTAAAAGCAACTGCCGATCAAGCTTGGTGAAGATGTTACACACTGTGAGCATCAGGAGGATTTCCTCCACTAATGGCATGGGGTAAGGGTCCAGCTCCATAACTGCTTTGAGATGCCAGAAGTCCACGCACAGTTTTAATTCTTTGCTTGCCTTGGGCACTTTAACACTGGGACACCACAGCGAACTTCAATGGTTTGATTAACCCCTTGCTCAACATTGAATTCACATGCTCCTTCAATGCGGCCTTTTCCCATTTGTTCAGCGGATAGACTGGGCATCTGCAGGGGAGTTTGGGCCCCTCTTTGAATTGAAATGAGAATGTGAATGGGCCTGTGGGAGAGAATGGCAAATCCTTTTTGGTCCAAAAATTTTGGTATTCCACCAGCAACTCTGCCTCTTGAATGTCCCACAGGTTTTTATACTTATCTGACTTATTGTCTCCCACCAACAGTCTTCACCTCATTGGCGGCCCTATCCTCTGATTCAGGGTCACAGTACTGGAAGGAAAATGAATTTGGGGCTGGAACCAATGCCACTACTGCACCCCCATCACCACCAGGTGGGCCAATTTCTCAATTGCAAAGAACTGTTCTCAGAACATAAATGGGTCCTTCTGTACTTTTATTGAGGGGCTCACTCGCCACAAGGGTGCCCTCCATGATGCATCAGCAAACATCACCTCCAGTCTTTTCTGAATCTGCAACTTCAGTCATGCAGCCAGTGTGAGCTCAAATTAGTTCTCTTCTGCCCCAGTATCTACCAGGGCCATCGCCTCTTCCATTATGCCATCTGTATGAAACTCCACCAGGATAAATAAATGTGGATAAAGTGAAGAAGGCAATCTATTTCTGAATGAAGCCTTAAGTTGCAAATTTGCAGATGATGTATACTTGGCACATCCCCTTTTGCCTGTGGCTCATTAGTTTCCATGCCTCTTCCTTGCTCCCTTGGTGCACCCCCTGTACATTTCCAAAATTTCCTAAGGCTGGATGCCAAATCCTCCTTACTAGAACGACCACTTGCCAGGGATTGTCCTTTCCCTGGTGACATCAATCCCTCATGCTGGTCCCAGACCAGCACCAATTATTTTTCAACTTGTAATGCTAATGCAACCTCTTCTGCCAGCATGCCCTGTACCTTCACCTCCGGCAAAGCCACCAGAAAATCTGCCTACAACCCCTGATGGAACATATGCAAAGATTGGGAATCTTCTACCTGGGCTGCCTTTTCCAATGGGCAGAAAACGTGTGCATATTCTTCCACTGAACCATGCCCCTGGCTAACCGTTAGGAGCGCTGACCATGCCTCATCTTTTTCTTCATCTGGACATGCTGCCCAGTCAATAAATTCCATGCACTCCTCCATCAAATTTAGCAAGTGTCCCTGTTCCTTAATCAGATCCTGAAACCATCCTGCCAATTCCAAAGGTAACACATCCACCACCTTGGTCAGTTAGAGTGATAAAATAGATTTCCTTTCTGTTGCCTGTGCCAACTGTGCCTGGAAGTAGACTCATGTGAAAACCTGATGAAATTTTGTCCAACGCCTCCATGGACAACGCCACTTAATTATTAGGTGATTTGGCTTTTATTGGGACTTCCACAGATTGCAGGATTTCTGCCCCTCATTTTGTACCACCTTTTGCAACAAAAATACCAGTGAGAACCTCACCATAACTATAGTCAGCAAATGTCAGTTTTATTCTTCTCTGCGGTGACCACCTCCTCCAGGGCCCCCACAAAACGAGGTTGGTATTTGAGTTTCATTTATGTAATGGGCAGATGTGCACTAATATAAAATGAATGAGTTGGGAAGTATGAGCCATGTCACTGACCACATGACTAAAAACCTGTCAAAAATCCACCCCAAACCTGCATGCCATTACTGGAGGTCACAATGTATTCCTGGACTACAGTTCTGGCAATGCAGCACATGAACAGCAGCATCTGACTCCACAATAGAGCTGAGAATGAGGCCAACGCCTGGGACAACTTGCTTGTCAAGCTCATCCTTTCCGGTTATACTAAATAATAATTTATTTAACTTTCTTGAATTTTAAACAAGCAAATATTTAATTGATTTTGAGATAAAAATCTTATAAAATAAAACTGAATTATCAGTCATCATTTTCCCTTTTTATAATATTGCAGAAACTACTTAATGAGTCCCCTTTACCCTAGGCTTTTAAGTGATGACCAGATCATTGTGCACAAAAGCTCTGTATCCCAGTGAATTAGGATTTAGAGGATTCAGAACACCAGTTATGCATTACACCGGATCAGCCCTCATTCCCAAATTTACAAATTCTTACCTACAACTCTGGTTTCAATTTGTTCCTCCTCCATCATGAAATCTTTCAGCTTGACCTTTGGATTTGTGACAGAATCTGAAATTTCATCGACTGGGTCAATGTGCAGATTAGGCTGAGCCCAATATGTCACACAATGGGTGCAAAAGTGGTAGTAAGGATAGATTAAGGGTGAGATACATGGTCATCTGTCCAAAGAAGTAACATTAGAGCATCATGTAACATTTAAGTTAGTCTTTATATGAAATTTAGTAGTATCATATACTATTTTTGTGCTGTTATATCTTAATTTTGGGCCCTAAATAATAAATAAAGCTTAAAATTTATTATTGTATAATTTTGTAGAATGGTACCTAATTTTTATATGATACTTTTGTGAAGGGTTGTAATAATTATTTTCTATGATTCTGTGTACTGAATTTTTGGGTTAAACATCTAACACATCCACTGCTTTTGTCTAGGATATATACCAAGTCTTGGATTTTCTAAAAGGGTTTCAATGGAGGGTTGAAACCTTCTACTTGGCAGTGAGAGTAAGCAGTGCGGTCAAGATGAAGGGTATGGCAAGAAGACCAGTTACTTACTATATATGGGGATACAATATCCTTGCTTTTTAAGGCCATGATTTTTATCTAAAAGCATGATCATTATTCTCAGCTTAGTGTCTAAATGATAAAATTAACATTAGTCAGTTTTTTTTTAATAATTTTATATGTCAGTTATTAAAAATGGCGTCTACAAAGCTTTTTTTAATTGCAAACATCATGTTATCTGAGTAAAATGTTCAATATCTATATAAGTAAAGTATTATAATAAATTTTAATTTCCTTTCTACTTAATCTAACTTTGAGCAAATCATATTAAAAAAGCATTTAATTTACCACTGCCATCTGGCCATGCCCTTTTTCCAAAAATGACCGCAGATCCACCGCCTGCTGCTCCAATGTGGGGTAGCAGTGCTCCACCACCTAGCATTTTCCGCCCTGCAGGCAAACATGTTCACATGTGGTCTAATAGCCCACCATCTTCTTCAGGCTGTTTTGTCCCCCCATGGGACTTAGTGCTCCATCTGGTGCGCATCCACCCTTCTCACCCCCATCCTCTTGCCCTCCCTTGTTCCAACATCTGATTTTGCCTAAGAGTCAACTATGGGTGTTCATTCCCATATGCTGACAAGGCAATTATCAAAGTAGCCATGGCTGCATTTGCACCAGCTGGCTTTATCAATTTCCACCCATTTAAGGTCTATTTTGATATTGGCTTCCAAAAGGAGAAGGACACTGCAGCAGCGGCTTCTAACCCTAATTTACAAAAATACTCCTATCCCTACCACCCAAACTCACCTTCCTTCAGATACCACATTGGTGGTGTCCTTTGCATCCCTCCCATCTCACCTACCACCCCAGCTGTTATATGACCAGTTGATGGCGGGGCTTCTGGCTTATGAGACACAATCCAACCTTGTATTTGCTGTTCCTTCTGGAGCAGAGCACCTTGCTGCACCTCATGCCACTGCCATCATAATCCCAAACCACTCTGCTATAGCCCAACAGATTCCCCCATGCTCATATCACCGTGGCGCCTGAGCATTTTTTTAGGCTTGGGTGGATAATGGTTATCAAATTTGTCCTCTCTGTTTCAGACTTGACCATTCCAAAAATCCTGCCCTAAGACACTTCCTCTGGTGTAGCCTCTGAGCTATATTTGATGGATTCTGAATGGGCATTTTGTTGCCCTTCCTGCTCAACGTTCTCATTTCATAGGCCAGAGTGAAAATTGGCCTCCACCAAACCCACCCACACTATCCCATCTAATTTCACCCACACCAATCAAAAACAGGCCTGGACCACAATTTGAACCCAAGCAGCCCATTCAACTTATGCTCACCTAAATTCTCCATCCACTATTCCTGAAAACCAAAATCCATGGGAATTATTGGCCAAGATTGACAAATTAGGTAACGTTGTCACTAATGAGGACTCCTGTGAACCTCTCAGCCTGCTTGATTGTGTTTGAGCCAAATTCTACAATTCTAATTTTGACAAATCCACATCTCTTAAGTGATTCACTCCTAAACCCAATGCTATCCCCTATCAAAGTGACCACCAGCTCACCTTATCAGCGGTGGCCTCACCCCATTGCCCAATCCTATGCAAAGTGATATCCCAATCCATTTTTCAATTCCACCAAGGGCTGAGCACAAATAATTTCCCCCTGATTTCCCCAAAGCAGCACAGAAGGAAATAACCAAATTGGCCATTGAAGCCACTAATGCAGTTATGCATGTGGTCCAATTAGCAGATTTCAACCCATCTGCAAAAAGCACCCTACAAAGTATCACCAAATTTTCCCAACTTCCAAAAGCCTGCATTAAAGCTGAACACCAAGTAGCGGAATTTGTTGAAGCTGTCTACCAAGCTGATCTTGAGGAAGGTAACCAATATTTTATCCACATCCACCCCCACCACGCTGATGCCCCCACACCCTGGCTCTCCACTTTTGTCCATTTCTACAATGAATATGGTGATGCTGATCAGTCAAATATGGCTGTAGAAGCGCCGCCTGACCCCCTCACCCTCTGTCATGGTGGGTTAGCGGTATTCCGCTCCCCACCTGGTTGGAGTTTAATTTTGGTTTTTATTTTTGGTTGGTTTTTGGTTTTTGTCCATTTGATTCTTTTGTTTGGTTCTTTTGCTCATTGAGCATCAGTAATATCTGTCCCCTGGTCAGCTTGCCTCTGTCAGGCAAACAGCAAGTTAAATTTAGACCAGCCTGCCAGCCTGAAGGCCAAAGCACCCAAATGGCAAACCAGAATGCCAGAGGCACTGCTGCTGGTATGACAGTTATGGAACTAGGAAGGAGTTCTGACAATAAATTTTGTATGAGCCATAATTGCATATAGACACCTAGTAAACTACTAGATAAACACAACCATAAACCCTGAGGGTTGTTGGAATCCTGGCGGAAAAGGTGGTTTGTTTTTCAATATAAAAAACTGAAATTGGGGAAAGGATTTTATTAAAAAGATAAAGAAAGAAAATTGACCAACAATTTTCTCAGTACAATGCAACTGATTAAATAGTATTTAATTGTAGTGAGTCCAAGCAGGGATCATACCCTTGAATTTTCCCTAACCCAGAAAATTTTTTGGAAAGGGGCAATTAGTCTCAATTGGAACTGATATCAAAGGATTTGATTGCAGGCTGAGTTACTATTGGTTTAACCTCAAACACCTGGACTGAGGCTCAACTTTTAATGATTGACAATTGTATATGAATCTCATAATGTTGGAAATTATGAGATTCATGTGTATCGATAGTTGCAATTCTGTTATTCTGAGTAGGATTTTCCTATTTGTGTCAATAATGGAATAAAATTAAATAAATTATTTACTTGATTGGTTATTTGTTCTGAGGTTCCCCTCCATTTCTCTGTCAAGTTTCCTGGATGCCATCAATTTCAGAGGCTTTTGCGCCCCTCATTACCTACAATTCATTTAGCCTTTTAGGAAGTATTTCAAAGTGAGGTCAGCTCCACTGGACCTCACTTTAGAATTCTATTCTGACTTCGAGTCAACTCCCAATAAAGGCTGCTAATCACTGGATTTGTTTTATTTAAATTTATTTATTTAGGGATAACGTGCACTCTGTGGCTAATGTGTCAGTCCACAGCCTCTGGGGCACTTGTATTCTTGGACCAACAAAAGGCCTATGATAGAGTAAACTGGGAATACCTTAGGGCCTGCCTCCATCAATTCCGCCTACCCCCCCACTTCATAAACTGGGTGATGCTGCTCACGGAATCTGCAACAATGGCAGTGCGTGGCCCAGGCTTCTAACGGAAGTAGTCTGCCCTCAAAGGGGCCTGCGACAAGGGGACCCCCTCAGCCCACTCTTATACAACTTCAGCCTTGACCCACTACTGCAAAATGTGAATGCCCACCTCACTGGGGTCCATGTGCCAGGCCAAACCCCAGTCAAGATGATGGCATTTGCAGATGATTGCGTGGTGGGGGTGTCTAATAACAAAGATGCACGCGCGCTTGAAGCCCTCATCCAGGAATATTCCCAGGTAAGCAACGTGGCACTGAACGCCTCCAAAACTGAAATCATCCTCCTTGGTCAGTTTCAGAACTGCTGGGCCCCAGCAAGTAGTTCCCAACCCTGCCCATCTGCTCGCCCACGTCCACGCCTTACTAACTCAACACACACCGCTCCACTGGTGCTCCCCTTTGTGCCACGTCCTACCATAGGACCGGTACACCATCTGGGCATGTGGATGGAGGCAGGTGGATATTTGTCAGCAGTAATGGAGTGCCATATACTGGACAACGTGACGAAGCGAATCGCCTCTCTCAGAGCCCACCCTACTACCCTCACGGCAGGGTTGTTCTTGCCAACTCTATGCTCCTATCCAAAGTCTGGTTCAGAGCCCACGCCATCCCCTTCTCCCCAAGCTTCTTCAAATCCCTGTATGCTTTGCTACAAGGATGGCTTTGGTCAGGCCGCCCTCCACCAGTACGTCTAGAGGTCATGTTTGGCCCTCATCATCATGGTGGCATGGGCCTGCTTGACTTCAAAGCCCATGCTGCCAAGATCCTGGGCACCTGGATTGCAGCCGTCACCGCTCCTACACTCCCATCCCAACACTGGTCCCGTGCGGCCTGCTCCAACTTCTCCCAAGCCTTGGGCCTCAACAATCCATCAAACCCACACTCCCTGATGAAATACCTTGCATCACACACATCGGCCACAAGTCCTCACGGGACTAAAACCCACTACAAACGAATCCTACTCTCCATGCAAAGCGCAGAGTGGATAATTTGTATTGGTGGACATACAACCTGAAGAGGCCACCCCTCTCCTCAGTTCACACAAGAGGTACAGGGGCTACCCATCCATGATGGCGTGATCCCCATTTGACCCCAAGTCCTATCCAGGGTGGACTACCTGGACATGATGGACATCCCTTATTCCACTGAGACCCAAAAGACTATCTGGAAATATGCACACCATCCTCTGTTGCAGCCTCAAGTCCGCTCCCATGTGTGGCGCTGCCTGAGGCGGGTGTATCATACAGCTGAGCGCTCTAACACTTTACACTTATCCTGTGTCATGTGTGGCCATTATGGAACGCTGTTCCACCGCCTGGAGAAGTGCCCCACCTCTAAAGTGATATGGCGCGAAGTCCAACGTCTGCTAGGCCAGGATCAAACGCATCCCTTCAGTCTGTCAAGAGATATGTTTGCTTCATCAATGGCCTCCCCCTCCCACCCTCCCTCCATGCTCTGGTGGTTGCAATCGCCATGTGGACTATCCACACGATTGTCTTGGATGCTATCACTGGCTCCATCCCCACCCTCCCTGAAGCTGTCCACAGATTCCGGTCTCATCTGGTGGACCACTTTCAAGTGTGGATGTTTGGATATCTCCTACTGCATCGCTGACAGCTGGTCTCCTCCTGGTTCCCAGTCTGGTTTATCAAATCAGACCCCTTCCTCCACACGTGCTCAGTAGTGGCTACGGCCCCTTCACACGTTCCCCCCCTCCCATAAGTGGCGTTCCCGTTGGCAACAAGAAATAGCATCGCATCTCTGGGGTGCCTCCCCTGGTACTAAGTTTTGTCTCATCTGAGTCATATTCGGAAGTGTCCATCCCATGGTCAGCCTTCCCTGCAATAAATTAAATTAAATTTATTTATTTAAAGCAAGGATAGGGGGTGTGGATGGCAGTGTGATGAGGAGGAGAGGAAGGGGGTGGACACGCTGGGATCCTTATGAGAGTGGCCTTACCCTGGTGAGAGGGGAAGGAGCCAGAATGGCCTGAGGTGACAGAGGCCAGTTGACTACACCTCAGCCAGATAACCCCAAGGTGACAGAGGCTGTAGGGATATACCTCAGCCTGAGGACCCAAGGCAACAGAGGCTGGTGCACTGCACCCTGGCCTGGTATGCCTGGCAAGGCCATCCATTTGGACAGGACCATTTGGAGTTGGTACAGCCATATATGGGGGTGGTGGTTTAGGGCTGGTGGCAGGCTGGGCCTTGGGAGCCCCATCTGTTACACAACTACATTTTCATCAGTTGGCATGACAGCATCTGGCGCAATGAGCAATGAGAATTCTCAAAGGCCACCCTATATACAGGTGGTCCCAATTGGTTGAAAACAGGTTTGGGATGCCCAACCTGCCTATGCCCAGTTGCTAGGGTGTTTGTTTGATCAAATGAGTTGCATCAGCCACAACTCCCAATTCAATGGATAGGGGATTCAAATTGCAGTGATAGTTCCTGATAATACCATCTGCACATTGGAAATTATCTCTGATAATTTTGAGGGGTGCTTGATATTGACGATTGTACTGTTGGCTGTGTTGAAATCATTGGCAATTCTGGCCAATAATTTAATATTTGTCCCTTTTTGACTATATGTTTTCTAATTGTTGGGCTTTATTCCCATCAGTTTTAGACCCTTTGACTTTAATTTGGAGATCTTGGTGCAGATTTCCTTAATCTGGTGGACAAGTTTGGCTGAGGTGAGTGAGGGTATCAAGGGAGAGATCTGAAGAGAAAGAGCTGTTACCCAGCGCTTGTCTACCACATGAGTAAGGTTGCCCTGGGTGACAAGGGGTACAGCCGCCCTCTTTGGACCCTTTTTACTCAGAAATGGGAAGATTTCCTGATTCATGCACATGGGACATTCCCCTGGACTTACAGCCTCAGTTAAATAAAATAAAATAATAAATTTTATTTGTTTTATAATAATATAAAAAACTTGCTTATAGTTTCTCTGTTGCACAGAATATTTGTGCTAAGTTGGTTGAAATTGATTCAGTAGTTTGAGATTGAAATATCCTATAAACAAATTTGACCTATTGAATTAATCTAAACCCACCAACTGCTTGGCAAAACCATTTAGCCTATCAAATCAACCAATCCTTTACTACTTACTAAAATAATTAACTTACTTATCCAAATGACCACCAACTGCTTAGAAACGCCAGAAAAATTATTGAATCAACCAAATTTCAAACTGCTCAGCTATAACAATATACTATTTACCTTTAAAATATAAATTTTTTACTTTTTTTATATAAAACTTTTTAATTACTATAAAAATTAAAAAAATCATAGTGGTGTATTGTATCATCATCTGACCTTAGTCAATTTGCAAAATTTCATTAATAGGTTATCAGGAAGTGTGTTAAATGAAGGATGCAAGATTCCAACACACACATGGTTGTGAGTTAAAGACAAGATGTGAGTAAAATGTTTTAACGTTTTAACAAGTTTGTCGCCATATCATCCATATTTTGGGTCAGAGTGACAGTGTTAAACGATTTGTAGTTTTAGCATCTTCAATAGAAATTTCAAATGTGATATCTACTTAATAAAACACATTCACTGACATACTGACTGACTGAAATCTGAAACCTTTGAATCTAATAGGTTCAATCTACTTGGGTGAGTGGGCGAAAATTGGCAAATCTTATCGAATCTGAAATTATTGAGCCTGATAAAGTTCAATCTACTTGAGCGAGTGGGTGAGAATTGACAAATATATTGAATAATTCACCAAATTACTCACCTGAAGCTAATTGAGTCTGATAAAGTTTAATTTATTTGGATGAGTGGGTGAGAATTGGCAAATAAGATCAAATCTGAAACTATTGAGTATGATAGGGTCAATCCATTTGGGTGAGTTGAGAATTGGCGAATATTATCTAATAATTCACCAATTTGCTCATCTGAAACTCAACAAAAATCAGTATTAGAGTTTAAGTAGATTAAGTAAAGTTAGGATATTCAGCTCACCAGCCATGAGGGCAACAGCGGAGCTGTTAGTCCGAGTGGCTCGAGAGTAGTGCTGGTACCGCCTATAGGCTACAATATGAGCTTATCATCTGATAAACTTTAAATACTGTAGCGAAGCATAGGTATCTAGATGTTAGGTTTATATATTTTAAAAACCTGCCTGATTTGGTTCAATTAATTAATAAAATACTTTTGGCAAGTTAAGTAGAAGTTGATTTAGTAGTTTGGAAGATATGTCACATGCTCAATGATTTTAAGTATAAAAAGAGATGTTTCGGGTAGGAGTTTGGTGTTATTTGATTGATTCGATAGGTTTATTTTGTTTGGCCGAGTGGCTGATGGCTTTTGTTCGAATCAATAGGACACAGTTTAGCTTTGAGGGGTGATTATTTATTGGTTGTTTTGATAAGTTCAGTTAGGTTTACCTGAGTGGTTGGTGGTTTTTGGTTGATTCGATTGAGCAATTAGATTTGGCTGAGTGGTTTTGTTTATCTATAATATAAAATCTAAATTAATAAATTGAAAATCTGAAATTTTATAGATACCATAGCGAAGCACGGGTAAATCGGCTATGAATCTATATAAATCTCATTTTTATTGGACGCATATATGCATCTTTTAATTTACATATCCCTCATTTTTTGGATGCATATATCGTTTTTAGAATTATATGTCCCTGGGTTTTTGGATACATATATGCGTTTTTAAATTTACATCACCCCCCATTTTTTGGACGTATATATAAGTCAAATCTGAAAGAATTAAAGTTTAACCTTTAGAATATTTTTTAACTATTATTCTAAATATACCCTTTAAAGCATCGGTTAAAGTTTAAACTTAACAGAAAAATAAACCAAGACAAAATGAGAGATACTGATTATCTCAAGGTCGACCCACCTCGAAATGAGAGATACTGAGTCCAGCTCCTCTTCCATTTACCCGAACAGTGCGAGCGATTATACGCCACCACCTAAAAAGCAAAATGTTTGTCAATTTTAGGTCATCTTTAACTTTTATTCTAGGCCGTGACCAAGCGAATCTCAAAGAAGGCGATCAACTCTTTGGCTCCCTCCAAGCTGACAAAGGCTGCCATTCCCGGACCGATTCCATAATTACCAACAAGGTTGAGCGTGCTGAGCCGGATGCGGATTCTGAAGCTCCAATGGTGCCTGAAGGGGGTGCACCCACCTTTGCCCCAATCTTTAATGCCAACCCACGTAAGGTGGGGAAAAAGAAGACCGTTGAGAAGTTCTACCAAAAAAGGATGCAGCTGGAATACATCCTTCTGAGGCCAGATATCTATATTGGCTCAACCAAGGTAAACTCCCAACGGCAGTTGATCTATGATGACACCACGGACTCCCTCATCAAAAAAGGATATCCAATTTGTCTCAGGCTTCTTAAAAATCTTCGATGAGGTATTAGTGAACGCTGCCAATAACAAGGTGAGTATAAATCCTTATTTGTTAAAGGCCTTAAAGTTGTCTACCGTGGCAAATTCAAACGGGACTACTAATCAATATATTAAACTTCTATTGTAGATTCAGGACCCCACCATGAGCAAAATCAAGGTCACCATCGACCCAGAGCAAAACCTGATCTCAGTGTACAATAACAATAGCGGAAATTCTGTTAGAGATCCACAAGGAGGAGAAAGTCTACATCCCCAAGCTCATCTTTGGGCACCTTCTTACCTCATCCAACTATGATGACAGCGAAAAGAAGGTGGTGGGAAAACATAATGGATACAGGGCCAAGCTGTGCAACATCTTTAGCACTGAGTTCATTGTAGAGACGGCAAGCAAAGAGTCAGGCAAGAAGTACTACCAAAAGTTTACCAACAACATGAGCATGATTGGACCCCCCAAGATCACCAAGCTTGGGAAGGGGAAGGAATTCACAAGGATCACCTTCCAACCTGATCTGAGCAAGTTTTAGATGAACCACCTCAACGCTGATATTGTGGGGCTCCTTAAGCGGCGAGTTTATGACATGTGTGCCACAGTGAGGGGTTCAGTGTGTTCTTAAATGATAGCAAGCTCAAGTTGAATAACTTCAAGGACTATCCAGTTCTACCTTAAGTGTACCTGGGCCTGATGGGGATGGACCTTACCAAGAGGCTTGTCTACTTAAAACACATTCACTGACGTACTGACTGACAACTGACATCTGAAACCTTCAAATCTGATAGGTTCAATCTATTTGGGTGAGTGGGTGAGAATTGGCGGGTCCTATCAAATCTGAAATTATGGAGCCTGATGGGTTCAATCTATTTGAGCAAGTGGGTAAGAATTGACAAATATTATTGAATAATTTACCAAATTGCTCACCTGAAGCTAATCGAGTCTAATAAGTTTAATCTATTTGGGTGAGTGGGTGAGAATTGGCAAATAAGATCAAATCTGAAACTATTGAGTATGATAGGTTTAATCTACTGAGGTGAGTGGGTGAGAATTGGCGAATATTATCTAATAATTCACCAAATTGCTCACCTGAAACTCAACAAAATCAGTATTAGTTTAAGTAGATTAAGTAGTTAGGATAATCAGCTCACCAGCCATGAGGGCAACAGCAAAGCTATTAGTCCGAGTGGCTTAAGAGTATTACTGGCACAGCCTATAGGCTGCAATATGAGCTTATCATCTGATAAACTTTAAATACTGTAGCGAAGCATGGGTATCTGGATGTTAGGTTTGTATATTTTAAAAACCTGCCTAATTTGGTTCCCCAAATTAATAAAATACTTTTGGCAAGTCAAGTAGAAGTTGATTTAGTAGTTTGGAAGATATGTCACATACTCAATGATTTTAAGTATAAAAAGAGAGTTTCGGGTAGGAGTTTGGTGTTATTTGATTGATTCGATAGGTTTATTTTGTTTGGTTGATGGCTTATGTTCGAATTGATAGGACACAGCTTAGTTTTGAAAGGTGATTAGTTATTGGTTGATTTGATAAGTTCAGTTAGATTTATCTGAAGGGTTGGTGGTTTTTGGTTGATTCTATTGAGCAATTAGATTTGGCTGAGTGGTTATTTTTTTAGTACTAGATGGTCCTGGCTGAGTGGTTATTGTTTATCTATGATATAAAATCTAAATTAATAAATTTGAATATCTGAGATTCTACAGACACCGTAGCAAAGCACGGGTAAATCAGCTAGTCATAAATAAAATCGAAGTGGTAAAAACCACCCAAACCTACTATTGGAACTTAGAAGGGGTCGTAAGAAAAAGGTGCGCAAATTAAAGCTCCTAGCTGCATAGATAGAGGACGACCCTAGCTGCGTGGGTAGAGGATATAAAATAAAAATGTAAAAATATTTTTGTTGTACTGTACTTTTTATTATTTTATATTTATGATAAAATATTATATTATATTACAGTGTATTACAGTATTTGTTATAACAGTCCAAACACATTTTTGGTGATTTTGGACACTTGGGACAATAGGTTATAATTTTTTAATATTTTTTCTCGCTTCCTGGCATTTGACAATTTGTCGATAGTCACATTTGGTCCCTGTAAGAAACTCAATCACGCTGGGCGATGAACGTTAAAACGGTCAACTTGATAATTAGCCAAATAACCACCACCTACTTGGCAAAACTATTGTAACTATCGAATCAACTGAATATCAAACTGTTCAGCCATAACAATGTACCATTTACATTAAAAATATATAAATATTCACTTTAAATTTATTCGAGGTGGGCCAACCTGGGGATGATACCCCACCGATGAAGGATGAAGGGTATTCGAATTAATGATAAGGAGGATAAAACCCAGCAAACCTCCATGCGCGGCGTATGATAGGCCAGGAACTCCATGGACCGCCTTGCTATTCGCCACCTCGGTTCGGGGCATTGGTGCGCAAAGCTAACAAAGTCATATCGTCCCTACCCAAAATTTATCTATTGGGATCGAACTCAGGGAGGCAGCGGTAGAGGTCCCTATTCTACCACTGGAGTATCCTCCCCTTAAAATTTTCACTTGTTACATATAACTTTTTATTTTGCTATAAGAGTAAAAAATTATGGTGGAATATTATATTGTAACCCGATCTTAGTAACTGTGCAAAATTTCATCGATAGTTTGTCAGGAAGTGTGTTAAAATAAATAATGCAAGATTCCAACGCAAACAAGATTTTTGAGTTAAAAAGCAAGTGAATAACAGGTCGAATTGAGAACCTCCACCTTTTTCGAAGTCGATTAAAAATGATTTTGGTTCCAATTTTTTATCAGTAGGGCAAACCATCCGTGGTTGAACAAAAATTAAATTTTAGTGGTAGAGTCCAATCTGACTCGATAAATGTTGCAAAGGAAATTGCAATTTGATAAAAAGCTAAAATTTGAGCTTTTCATCTTACAGACCTCATTGAAATCTCTTGAATCGGAAGTTTAGAGATTCCCAATAGGTTTCTTTGCAGGATGCACGGCTACGCTGCAACCAAAATAGTTGACTTTTACGACGTCCTTGGAGTAGGCCGATGCGAATCCCAAGCTCAGATTAAGAAGGCGTATCACACTTTAGGTGGGACCTTTTTCTTTAATGCTTCTAAAATGATACTTTATAAAACGGCTGCTTGAAGCCCACTCCTTAATTCACTAAAGGGTGCCAAAACCCAGTTGGTTTTAATTTATCCTTGATTACCTTAAGTTGTTATGTTCGCAGATGCTGTTTTATTTTAAATTCTTTATTTTGAACAAACTTGGTAAATTTTGATCGAGATAAACCGCACGATAGATTATTTGTCGAGCTTTCTAAGGCTGCGCTGGACAAACATAACATTTTTTCAACTATTTTGATTTTGGGTTTTTGCACCTTGGGTAGTCCAGCTAAATTTTAAAGCATAGCTTGTATCCTTATACACTTTTATAAAAATAGGCTATGGGTTACACTTTTTTACTTTGTTTTCGAAGGTCAACAAGCTGTGCTCATCTCTACCCTATTTAACGCCGCAGCTTACTTTCTAAGCCTTTAATATTATAATAAAAGGAAGTTTTACCATGATGAACTAACGCTCAAAATTAATTTAGTCAAGACTTGGCATCCTGACAAAAATCTAGAATGTAACGAAGAAATAGCCGGGAGGTTTAGTCTCATACAAGAAGCCTATGAAAAGCTGAGCGATCCTTATCAACGGGCGAAATTCGATCAAGATTTGTTGATGCATGAGAGAAGATTTGGGGCACTGCTGCCCAACAAGTCCTACCGTGATAAACCCAGGCGAGCCGAGTCCAAGTCTATGTCACCAAGTGTATCAAAGCCATCGCCCTCCTTCAAAAGCAATACTGCACCCCACAGTAAAGCATCTGAGGTAAGCCCTAACAATTTTAATGTCTAGTCAAAAAGTACGTTAGAAAAGCCAAGCACGGTTACACTTAAAATCCACTTAACACTTGAAGAGATTTACAACGGAGTAACCAAAAAGCTAAAGATCACCAGGAACTTTCTGGATGGGAGAATAATCCAAGAAATCATTAGGGTACAGGTGCCGCGTGGCTGGAAGAGGGGGCGTACCGTGTTGGTAAAGGCGGCTGGGGACCAGCTCCCTGGCGGAACTTTCCAGGACATAAAATTTGAAATTGTGCTCAAACCTCACGATGTCTTTCGTGTCGAGGGCAACGATTTAGTAATGGATGTGGAGCTTTCCTTCTCGAATCCCTTTGTGGCTTTTCGAAGACGCTATATCATATCAGCGGCAGCACCTTCCAATATGAAACTGACAAATGTACCCCAAATGGCTTAGTTGATAGAATTCCTGAATGCGGCCTGCCTGACGCTGCGGATCCTTTGTATACTTTTGACCTCCTAATTCACTTCAAAGTGAAACTGCCCGAAAGGTTAACCCAGGAGCAGATCGAGTGCCTCCGCTCTGTATTTTAAATAAACCCCGAAACTTAGGGTGTTCGCTTGCATAAGGTGCTCACCTTCCCACGTGTGGCTTTGACCTCGTCAGGTGGCTGCTTAAATGAAGCGCAGCTTAGGTCATTACTCAACTTTATTGTTATGCCCTGATTTGTTTTTGTTTAATGACTATAGCGTGCCGTTGCGCGTTTAAAACTTTCAACCCTAGAGCTTGAATAGTGCCAACTTTCTTGCACAAAATTGTATTTGACGTCTTTATTATATGGACATACTTAACTAATCTTACCTTTGTGAGGTGGTTTATAACTTATGTTTCAATTTGCACATTTTAATATGCTAAGTCTAAGTCTAAGTTTGTCTTGTTCTTTTGACAACTATTTTGACAAATAATCTTTTTGATGGTTGTACTGTTAAGATTAATTGCTTTTCATCTTCAGGGTTCAGTATGATGCCCCACGTGCAAGCTTACACCGTATTCTATTTTGGAATATTTGCCAATGAAATATAGAATATAGCAATTTTGATTGAATAAAGGGATACACGACACTATCTGCAAAACTCCTTTACTCAATGGTTACAAATCTTTTAATTTTAAATCCATAGATCGATCAATCTTTTTTGAGCAGCTTATCAACCAAACCCTTTTATCATTCATCGAAAAGTTTTGTTTGTGCCGAAATATATCTTTATATAGTTTTCGGTTTAGTTTGATGTTGCGGTTGGAGGTCATTGGCATCTAGTTTCATTAAATTTGTAGTACTTTTATGATGATACATATCAATATAAAAAGAAAATAACACGTTTTTTTTCAAAAACTACAAAAGCTATAATTCTAAAATTTGGTCTGTGTATTCTTCTTGTTCATAGTTTCACGCTAAGAGAGATTTTTTAAAAAAAGTTACCTTTCATGTAAGATCTTATACTAAAACTTTTTGCTTTATAAAATACATTATAAACATGTGCTATATGATCAAGTTTTATAAATTCTAAATTGTTCCGTATCAAAATTTATAAGCAAATGTTTTTAAACTAAAATGGAGCTTCAATTTGTTTATTGGCTTTATACAACCTATAATCTTAAGCTACCTAAGGCCATTCACTTTCAAGGTGCTCTTACTATAGTCTAAAAATGACAATTTATACTGCTTTTTTTACTTCTATGTATAGACTAATGACATTCAGATATAAGTAGATATACTATATAATGAGCTATCTATAATTAAATTAAAAGCACATTTTTTTAATTTATTTGTAGGTATATAAATTTTATATAATCTCCTAAACTGACTATACCACCCAAACTATTCCACTCAAGATTCAATGATTTAACCTCAGATTCAGTATTATGAACTTTAAATAGTTTGTTTTGAAAATAGATACTAATATGAATAATTTTTATTGAAAGCCTTAGCAGCATGTCTATACAGATAATATCAATTTAAGTTATCAAAGACAATTTACTAAATTCTTATAATTAAGAAGCAGATACAGTGTTGTAGGTATAGGGTAGAAAGAATGCAGTTGAGGTGTTTTAGCAGCTATCAGATTATAGATTTTAACCTTTTTTATCTATTACAAAGCACATAAGTGTATGCTTAGTAGAGGCAGCTGAAGCTTGATGGGTAAGCTAAAACATATTTAATTATTACTTTCTATAAGCATCATCAAGTTAAGTTCTATTATAATCTACATTGGTATAATTATTTACTTTAATATACATAATTTTAGTGATATGCACTCATATGCACATTCATAATTTCACTTATCTGCCTACTCTATCATTATTAGAGAATTCATATGATTTAGATGCGCTTTGCTTATGACTTCATTATGTGTTTATATAGTTAAAGTTTAATAATCTACCCAGGTAAATTTTACTCCGATTAAACTAGTGATAATCTTTTTATTAGAGTATATTCTCTTATTTTATTAAGTTTTTGAACTTACATTTGTTTAAAAATTACAAAGTTTTGTAAACAATAAATATAAGCATCTATTATTCTGTGAAAGTAGCAATCTATCAATCACACTTTACAGGCATATAATAAAAACTTAATCTGAATATAGTTTACAATTATCATGTTTTTAACTAAGATTAAACTTTATTGTTTCACTGAGATAAAAATGTTTTTGTGAAGGTTATCTATCTAGTTAATTTTAAGAGATTTATACAGGCTTTTTTATTACCACCATAAAAAACACAAAAAATTTATATTGATTTACTTTATTAATATAAAAGAGCATCTTAAGTTAATGAATTCTCTTTACTTGATTTAAATTATTATTTCTCATTAATGAAACATATATATGTAAAGGCTTATAATTCCTGGCTTTTAAGTATCAAATCCTATGAAAAAAGCGTATTTATATAAATACAGTATATTTTTAATGCATTATACACAAGTGCCTTAGGTGTAGCTCTTTTTAACTTCAGATTACTAGAATTTTAACACAAGTTTGTACATATATGTACAAAAACATCTTAAGTTACTGTTAAAACATAATAAACCTATCCCTCTATTTATTTACTTTAGTAACTTTTACAGAAGATTTGATACTTACAAAGTATACAAAAAGAACTGCACAATGCTATCTATATATTATATTAGAGAAATGATATTATACTGCTTTCTCTACAACTACTAAAGTGGTAGATAATGAAAATAAAATGTAGAGACGTTAAAAGTGATATAGCAAAGAATACTATAGTGGTAAAAAATGAGGAGATCAAATGTATCTAGCTGATAGATAAGTTGAAAGCATAATATTTCTCTATGTACTACATAAAAGCTATATGATAGACAGTTTGGTTAAAGTATATCTAATAGCTGAGTATCCATATGAATAATAATCATCTAATAAGCTATTGGCTTGAGGTAAATATGCAAAAGCTAAAGTCATATGAGATGCTTTATATTTAATAAGATAACAGGTGTAATATTAAAAAGTAAGTTAATAACAATAGATATCTTATCTTATGTCTACCATCAAATAAGATGTTGTAACTTAGTAACTTTATAAAATGACAATGTCCAGAGTGGAATAAACGTTCTTTGTCTAATGCTAAAAGTGATCACAAAATACAGACATTTTTTGATATATAATAGCTATCTAGTTATATAATAGAACTTTTAGAAATAGGATGGTAGACGCTTCATAGGGGCTTCAGCATCAGCAATACTTTACATGGCTTAACATTATCCATCTTGTTAAAAAATAAAGAGCACCAGTTGTAGGAGTTTATCATTATATTAGTGGAAGCTAGAATTTTAAGTGACTAAGTATAAGCTGGCCAAGTATTAGTGGTTTGAGCTCCTGATATAAAATCCAAATATTAAGGTGCAACCTGTGATAAACTCAACAAAGAGGTAAACAAGAATTAAGACATTATAAATTTTTTTTATTGTATAGGTTTTTTTACTATGTCTTCTTCACATTCTTAGACTTTGTTTCCTATGCAGGTTGTTATCTGTGGCATTAGGGTGTTGGTAAACAATTGCTTGTTCTGTGAACTGCAGTTAAGTCAAACATATGTTTGGTCCCAATATGACACCTGTTCACATTGCTTGGTGGGAGATCTGACCCAAATAGATTATTAAAAAAATTTGTAAGCTAATTAAACATTATTAAAAAACAATTTTAGCCTAGATTGATATGGTGTTCTGACTCTGGTGAACCAAATATAGTGTAGATATAAAAGTGCAAAAAATTAAGATCAGCCTGGTGCAGTCTCTAACTTAAGAACCTATATTTATTGATTTTAATTTTTAATTTTATTTAAAGGCTAACCATGGAACAGACACTTCCAATAAACTCCAACTACAAAACACTGAGAAATAACTAGGGGCACTACAGAGGAGCTGTAGCTACCTCCTGTTGCCAGCAGAACTGTCAGTGGAAGGAAGAGGGGAGTGACATAGGAGGCCTGGGCCAAAACTAAACATGAATCAAGGAAAGGATCTGATGAGAGGAACCAGATGGAAAACCAGGATGACACCAACTGGCATTGGCAGGATGGCAGGTGGCCAAACAGCCAAGCTTGAAAGTGATCTGATAGGTGGGAATGAAAGTGATGCACAACTTCATGTAGGATTGGGGTAGTGCCAGAGAGTGCATCAAGGAAAATGGTGTGGATTGCCTATAGCTCTATTGCAACAATTAAGGCATAAAACAATGGGTGGATAGGGGAGGACATAGAAAAGGCAAAGATGTTTTTGGACAGGTGAAAGCCTTCTAACTCTCCTGGAAAAAGAAGCGCATGACATCTTGCCAAATTGCCTGTGAAGGTGGACAATCTTCCAAATGATGGACTAAATATCCATATTGACACATGCAATGCATGAAGTTTGAGAGGCATTGGACCACTCAGCTGTGCAGTACACTTTTCTCAGGCATCTCCACACATTGGTGCAAATTTGGGATTGTAAAGGAGGATAGTGTGTGTACCACCAAATGACCTTCTGGGTCTCCAAAAATATGGGATGTCAAGCTTGTCAAGGTAGTCTACTTGGGCAATGAGATGGGGATGTTGGGGTACCATGTTGTTTAAAATGACTTGCCCATGGACTTCATGTTTGAAACGGGGAGTAGGGAAATGCCTCTGGGCGGTATGTCCACTGATACTGATTCTCCACTCAGTGCTCCACATGGAGAGGAGACTTTATTTGAAGTGGGGCAACATCCCATAAAGGCCCACAGTGGAGGGATGAGAGGCCAGATATTTTAGCAAAGAATGGGGGTGGGTAGGATTGCTGAGGCCCAGGGTGCAGGAAAAATTGGAGCAGGATACACGTGACTAGTGGTGAACTGGAAGTGTGGGGATGGTGACTGCAGCAATCAAGGGGCCAAGTATTTTGGCAGCATGGGCCTCAAAGTTGAGCAGGCCCATACCAACACTATGGTGAGGGCCAAACATGACATCCAGGTGCACTGGCAGTGGGCAGCCTAACCAAAGCTGCCTTTGTAGGAGGGCGTATAAAGAAGTGAAGAAAGAGGGGGAAAAGGCGATGGCATAGGCTGCAAACCAGACTTTGGACAGAAGCATAGAGTTGGCAAGCACAACTCAGCCTGGGAGGGTGATCTGGTGGGCTCTGAGGAAGCGATGTACTTTGTGACATTATTTAGGATATGGTGCTCCATCACCAATGAAGCGTACCCTCCCGCCTCCAGCCACACTCCCAAATGGCATACTGGACCAAAGAGAGAGAGAGAGAGAGAGAGAGAGAGAGAGAGAGAGAGAGAGAGAGAGAGAGAGAGAGAGAGAGAGAGAGAGAGAGAGTCTTGAGAGAGAGAGAGAGAGAGAGAGAGAGAGAGAGAGAGAGAGAGAGAGAGAGAGAGGGAGAGAGAGAAAGAGGGAGCACAAGCGGGGTGGTATGGGGTGGGCAGGGCAAGAAAACCTGTGAGCTAGCTTCTGAAGAAGGAAGTTAATGGGGTGCTGGTGACCAGAGGACTTGGTATCAGCTGAGGAGTAAGATTTCGGTTTTGGAGGCATTAAGTGCGGCATTACTGACTCTGGAGTAATGCTGGATAGTAGCCTCTAGAGTGCGTGCTTCTTGGTTGTTAGACACCTCAACCACACAATTGTCAGCAAATGCTAGCATCTTAACTGGTGCTTGGCTTTTAAATGGACACCAGTAAGGTGGGCATTTACATTGCATAAAAATTGGGTTGAGGCCAAAGTTGTACAAGAGTGGTCTTAAAGGGTCTCCTTGACAGAGACCCCTTTGAGGGTGCACCAAATCAGTGAGGAAACCTGGTCCCCATATTGCCATTGTGGCTGATTCAGTGAGCATCATTGCAACTGATGAACTGGTAGGGGAGGTGGAACTTGTGGAGGCATGATTTGAGGTAATCCTAGTTAACCCTATCATAAGTCCTCTGCTGGTCTAAGAAAACAAGTGCCCCAGTAGCCATAGATTGTCTGACGTTGAGTACAGTATGGATGTTGTCTCATATAGACCACTTGAGAATGATACTAAATTTCTCAGAGGAGATTATATCATAGGCAACTTCCCCTAGGCGGTTGGCCATAATTTTAGTAAATAATTTAGTATCTGTGTTAGTAAGTGAGATGGGGCGCCAGTTAGCCAAGTACATCTTATCCACTTTTTTATACAGTGTTATTGTGTACACCTCCTGGCCCCTAGGAAGGAGGCACAGTTCTAACAGACACTGGTTCATTAAGGCTAGCAATAAAGAGGAGAAGTAATTAAAAAATTCTATAGAGCTTATATGGAATCCCATCTGTACCTGGACATTTCCTGTGCGGTGAACTGCAAATGGCATACCAGAGTTCATCCTGAGAAATTAAATTCATCAACTCTGGATAACAGAAAATGGTGCGGATATGTGCACTTTCAAGAAACTCTTCAACTTTGCCCAGTTCAGCTGGATTAGAGTGATAACAATCCAGAGTAATAGTTTCAAACTTTGGTTGACATTTTGGCTGGAGTTTCTGCGATGGAGTGGTCTAGCCACCTCACCTGTGTGCAGGCCAAGCTCTGTCACAGTGTAAAATTTATTGAATATCTAGACGGAGCACTTTTCGCCTGCCGTTATGTTTTTTTGACTTGAACTGTACACAAACGTGATGTTTGTATTGCCTTACCAGTGCGTTGAGATGAGCAGACACTTCTGCCCACTTGCAATCCCAAGCTGGGCTGTAGCCTGTAGCAAGGACATTAAACTCCAGGTGGTCTACTTCTGCAAATGTGCACATAATGACCGCTGAGGCAGCCCAGGAGCAATGCAATGAGAGGTGGCATGCCTGGTGGATGGTGTTTGCTTTGAAGGTTGACCAGGTAGTAAGTGGCTCTGCACAGAACAGTGTGGCAAACTCCAGTGCCAAAGTTTTGTGTTTACCTATGAGAAAAACTTGGGCGGCGTGATCTTGGCTGGACAAAGTCTGCATTACTTTTGCACCTGTGCCATTGGGTGCAACAAGGAGAAGAAAATTGACAACAACCTGTAGAAGGAGAATTTAATTTTTGTTGTTGTAAAGTGTACAATCTGGGGACTAAAAGATCAATGGGGCAAGAATATGGTCAATGCGGGACACAGACCTCAGCTGACCATTGATCACATGGGGACATGACATGTTGGGGAGCAGCGGTGCATGTTTAGAGATGGTATCAGAAATCCCCAAAGTGGCCTTTAGAACGCATAGTTTGACACGCCCCTGCAGGGGGAAGTTAGGTGTTGAAGGCCATTGGTTGGTGGCCAGGTTAGCCCAGCAGTTTATATCATTCACCACATACAGATCAGGAGGAAGTAGGAGGAAAGTAATGACCAAGAGGAATTCCCTGTGAGCCTGCGCACAGGTTGGGGCATACATATTCATGATAGTGTGCACTTCATTGTACCATGAAGAGGACACTACAAGCACACATTGATTGAGGATGAATTTTTAGAAATAAATTTAAAAATAAGGGTCACATGTATAAGAACCCCACAGTGCGGTGACCAAAAAGAAAGGGAGGGGAGGAGCATGGTTGCCCATGTTTCCTTGGCACAGTGTGGAAAGTGGGTTTCATGAATGGCCAGGATGTTCACAGGTAAATTTTTTTTTTTTGAAAACTCAGTTTTCTATCCTGGGACAGTAAGGCCTTGAGTCCAGCGATGTTCAACGTCCCTATTGTGAAGGCTCCCCCCATTGCACCTTAGGTGCAATGTGAAGGGCCTTCTTGCCCTTCCTCCACCTCTTTTGCAGTACACTCCTTGATGGCACCACATGTGAACTGTGCTACCAAGAAAGAGGTCTTAGGAGATTCCTTTAATTTGGATGTAGTTTTAAATTTTGTTTTTTTTGTTGGTTTATTTCAAGTTTTTGGAACAGTGTGCTCCTGAGGTGCACCATCAGATGTTGAAAAAAACTTGAGAGGGAAGTGGGTGGCAGAATAAGTTTTGATTGGTTCTTGGTAAGTTTTCTTGGGAAAAACTGAATCACCCATCTGTTTCAAAGTTGGTAAGCCCAATCTGATTGGTGAGCTGATTCTCAAGCCACCTCAGCTGCAGATGGTTCAATGTCATCCTGGTCTGGGCAGGTGGGATCACAGACGCGGCCATAGCCACTGCCTTGGCTGCTGCTCTACATGCCTGTTTGGCCTTAATGCGCTCCTGCAGGGACACAGGTTTAAACTGAATGTAACACCCCTGTGCGCCCCATGGGAAGGCGGCATCAGTTTCAATGGCAGGTTCATAATGGGAGTCTGCGCTGCACATTGTGTTGGGGAGAATTTCTTTTTTTAGTGATGCCCTCTCTGGGAGGGCATGTGTGAGCCTTGTGGCCAAAAGTGCAACAAAAGGTGCAGATAGGGAGCAATATCCAATGTGATGTGGAATGGGTGGGATTCCTGCCCGCCAATATTTACAACAGTGGTGTGGGGAATTTAAAAAAGTCTTTCACAATGACTGCAGTTGGGGTGATCACTGTAATAGTTTTGCTTGTGCACAGGTCTGGCATAAGCGAAAAGCGTTGCATTTTGAAAGAGTGAAGTTCCCCATAGCTTTTAAGCCCAAATATGAGGTGGTGCTCCAGCACTGTGTGCTTTATTGTTGTGGGGTGGAAGTTATTTGTAATATAGATTTTGTTTGATTTGGTCCATTGAGTGCGCTTCGTTTCAACCATATGTTGACCATCTGGGAGGTCTACCACCACACGCACCTGTGCAGCTTTGTCCGCTGCTTGTTTAGTCTCAAACCTGAGATTTAACCAACCGCAGGTCATAGAGTGTGGTGCAACATATACTGCATCCAGGAAGTGTTTGTGCACATCACAGAATTTTTCCAAAGCGCCATTAGGTTAATATCCAGGAAAATTTGAACCCCATGCTCCACTGACAACAGGGGCTGGGAATGCAGAGTATTAATGAACTGGTTGCATTTTGCTTGCCAGGCTAAAATCTCCAAAGAAATACTCACCGCTGTTTTCTTATTTTTATCTAGGCACTGGTGTCACCAGGGCGTTTACAAACTTTGGATGGTGCAAAGCCCAATCCTGTGCCCTTTACTTTGCTAGCCTAACTACTACCCAACATTGGGTGTACACTAATATCCTCAAAAAGATTATCAAACTTACCTAATCTTAAATTGAATCAGTTATAATTAGTGATTGAACTGAGAGAGAAAAGTTTTTTAACCTAGATTTATTAAAAAACTAGTTTTCTAAATCTTGCATAACTTAACAGATTCACATAACTTTGCAAGGAAAACCACCTTTTACTATACTTAGTGGGTATTCTTTAATCAAAAAAGCCTGTACCATAATGACTTTACTATATTATATACCATGCACATCTATTAAAAAGTGTTGGAATAAAGACATGTGCAAAAAGATTGCTTGGCTATTTAGTAGTTCAATAAGGGGACTTTCAAGACTAAATTGAGGTTTGGTATTAGTTTTTTTACCTTTGCATATTTTTGTGTGTTATTAATTTGCTGAGTTTCAGGTCAAGGATTTTCTGGAATTCAGGACGTTTTCATGTGGCATGAGTAGTGCATCTTGGTTTTTTGCTTCTAAAATTTTTAATTTCTACAGCAATGATTTTTAGTGTAATAAACTAAAAGTTCAGAAATAGCATATCATATATAGGCACTAAAGCATGGAATTTTCCTCAGACATGGTATCCAATGGACCAACTAAACCCATGTATGGGTACAGTGACGCTACTATACAAGGTGCTGATGTTTCTAGTGATTATTTTTTCACATTTAATCTATACAGTTGTTCCCAAACTAGAGGTTTCTATACCTATTAATCCGTGGCATTTGATGTTATAAAAAAGAAGCAACATGCTTTTTAGGGTCAATAGACATCATTCTACCTCATTGTCAGGGTAAAGCCTGACATTAGAGGAATTGCTGAGATTTCAGATACAATTCTTCATATCAAGAGGATTTGTGCTGAAGTTAGATCGATTATTTGCATATCAAATCATGATTGCAATGAGTTTTGTTCAGTTAAATCGCTTAAATTACCCTTTTTTCAATGATATTGAGTTGATTAATCGCACCAAAACAAATTTACAATGAGACTGAGATGATTCCCACTGCTTTCAAAATCACATGCAAGGCGCAATCCCATAAGCTCAAAAGAATTATAGTGCTCCATTCAAATAATCAATTAAGCCTAGAAAAGTCCAGGAAGTTGGATGGGATATAAAAATAGACTATTCAGATGGTTAGTCTTTGTGGTCAATAAAATATTATCATATGCTAAACCCATTAAGTACATATTTTCATTATAACAGTTCCATATACCGTATAGTAAACAAGCTATACAGTCTAACCAATTATTCCATAAAACCTATAACCATGTGTGCAGAAACACCTATACCTGAACAAATCCCTCTTCCATTACTTCCACGTCCAAACATTGGTGTACTGGCTTTAACAGGAATGGGAGTGGTTGAAGAAATCCTTCCTTTTTTAGGGCTAAACTGCCCAATTGCCCTTGCCATTCTCTATATGGTATGCACTACCCCTTTGTTATACTGGACCTTTAGCTCAGGGTTAGCAGGTTCACGGCTTGCTACCACAAACTGGGATAAAGTAGTACCAGTCCCTGGAACTCACTTAATATCCTAAATAAAAATGGCAATCTATGCAGGAGGTACAAAATGATTATAAAGCCATGGTTGCAATAATAACCAGGTTCTAAAAAAAATTCTTAGTAAAAGATACTGCATGACTAGGGTACCAGATTCTGGAAAAATATTGTTCTTGCTAGATGCCACTTTCCATTATGCATTACTGTATTATCATTAGCCACTGTCCTCTGATTGTCTTCCATAAATTCTATTTATAACATATAAAGTATTGTTATTTTGAAGGTTATGTGATAATTGGAAGTTTATAAAAAGATAGTTAAGCTCAAATAGCACCAATTGAGGTAGAATTTGACAACTGTCTTGATTTTATCACATGTCAAAGGAATCTTTACCTAGGGTTGAGACTGACATCAATTTCTGAGGTCAAGTGGCCTTGTAAGGATCGTTTTTTAGAGGTAATGAGCTGAACAACTTGGATGTTTTACAGTGAAATTGTGTTGATGCAATTGGACAAGTGGATCTGAGTTATTGGATGGGATGATGAGCAAATGGCAAGACATTATTTTAAAATGAAGTTTAGCAACAAAGTTACCTAATTTTATTGAAATTTATGCTGGACGGGTGAGACTGAATTTTCATTGATCACCAGATTAATGAATAATATCAAGGTGCACTCTTTCAACTTTATAAAAAGTCACAAAGCAGACACTTTCTAATTTGAGAGAAAAGTAAACCTAAATTAATCTTCTGTCTTACCAGTGTGATTAATATAATTATTGTCATCAAATGCTCTTCTTAAGCTATGTATGTTGCCTGAGTTACCACTTAAAATTGTAAATTAATTGTTATTTCTGTGGTGAAGTGAACACTATCTCACAATCTATTTTCCTTACCATCATTCTTATGTTTTTTTATTCATCAGACACCCTATTTGAGAGCTGGCTGTATTTAAAGATATTTTTTGTTTGGTAAATGTATTTTTACCTAAGTTGAAAATATTGCAACCTGCATCTTTTGTAATCTGCTAGCATGTCAGACCAACAATATGAAGATTGCTGACTCTTGACCTTTTGCCTTTACTTGTTACTTAATCACTACAAGTCTTTGGCAGCGCCTCCAGCTAATCATAGCTAACAACTTAACCCTCATTTGATTAACTACATTAGCAGGATTAGAAGACCTACACCCACATGGATAAAATGGATCTTCTCAACAATTCCAGTACATCGTGGGTAATTTCACTTAGGTCTCCGTTGTCAGCTTGTCAGTCATGTAAGTCCTTGTGGGGGTTCCTTGTAGCTCTAAGCATTAGGATGGTAGCGCTGAACACTCACTAGATGTAATCACATGGGAATGCTTATACCCCAAGGACCTTTAAACCTACCCCTAACTGTCAAGGATCAATTTAACTTAAAACAGATAAAGTAGGTGAATAAAAGGTATTTAGAAAAGGGATTGAGCATCTAAACCACGACTGACAATCAAATGCCCTCTCATGATTATCCTCAGCACCAATCACTGCCAACGATATAAGAATTTTAAAAGCTCATTGGTGATTTGGCCAATAATATAAAGAAAGCTAGACATTAGATTAGCTAAGCTCAATTAACATAGAGATGATTAGAATTGGAAATATGAAAAACTGAACCACTTAAAATTAGATAATAAGATTGTCATCCAGGTGTAATTATAAAGTACTAATTTCAGCATCAATATAAAGAAAAATAATCTTGTTAATATTGTAACACCTTTATCAACTTATCCAGATTATATTTTTTCCAAAATAGCTACAGCGCCAAAAGATGAGATTTACAGGGCTGCACGACATAGTTTATTGACAATATGGCATAGAGATCCTTGATACCACCCTCCATCTCCAGTAGGCATCAGAAAAGAAAAGTGTCAATATTCATCACTAAAAAATTGATGGAAGAGCCAAAAGTAAAACGTTGGCATTAATTGCAATTAAAATTGATGGCTTTAAAGCCAATTTTAAAATCCTAACATTTTCCTCTGGCTAGTCAAGCAGTACGCTAATGGAGAGCCCCTGTATTGAGCACCAATTCTGCAAATTTTGCAATCTGCATTATTTGGTATTCTGCTAGCATGACAGATCAACAACATAAAGTTTATTGCCCTTTCCTTTTGCCTTCTCTGGCTACCTTTCACTACAAGTTCTCAGAAACTCCCTAAATCAGTATAGACAACTTCACCCTCTTTCAATGAACTATATTGGCAGGCCCAGAAGCCCTACACCCACTTAAGCGAGCTGGCTTTCTCCCCAACAATCCCAGTACATCAGGGTTAATCTCATTTAGGCCCCTTGTTGTCAGATTTTCATTCAGATAAGTCCTTGTGAGGTTAATTGTAGCAACAGGTATAGAGTGGTAGCGTTGCCACTCTCTAGACAAAATCACCTGGGGTATTCATATAACCTGGAACCTTTAAATCTACTCCTAACTGTCAAGGATTGATTTAACTCAAAAAAGATAAAAGCAGGTGAATGATATGTATTTTGGAAAAGAGAATTGGAGTATCCAAATCATAACTGGCAATTAAATGCCTTCTCTTGATATCCATAGCATCAATTGCTGACAACTACATGAAACGCTCAAAAGCTCATTTGGCAATTTAGCCTTATAATCTAAAAAAGGCTGAGCATTGAAATAGCTAAGATTATTCAATGAGGAAATTTATTGGAATTGTAAAAATGAAGGGTTTAACCCATAAAAAATTGTTAATAAAATCAGCATTCAGGCCTTATTAAATAGATTACTAATTTAAGAATGTATTAAAAAAAATATAATGGTTAAATTTCCAACAACCTAGCTGTTTTATATAGCCATTTGGGATGGGTAAAGGGGGATCCCCAAGGGTGTGAGCATCTCTGGGTAATAAAGTTGCTGGAGTGGCCTTCCCAGCCAAACATATAACTTTTTTTTTGGAAAAGCCCCATGAGACCCCATGTGACTTAGGCCCACAATTGCAAGCTTAGGATGAAGGACTTGGTGAAGATTAGTCCCATGTGATCTGAAATTGGGTAGAAAAGAGTGTGAGACACCCAGACTGAGATGGCCAGATGGGGTGAGGGTGCCAGCACCTGGGCTACAAATGTAGTTGGTCAATTATGTGGTGTAATTTCTTGGTTTAGCATGATGATTCTGGGGTTGATGCTTGCAAATTTGCAGTAGAGGGTGGTCCTGTTTAACAGCTGTGTCAAGGGCCAGTTATACTCATATTTCTAGTTTAGTGCTTCAAAGATCCCCAAACTATTGTGAAGGCCCTAAATTTAAGAAACCTAACATCTTTAAGTTGTATAACTGGGATACTTTTAGTATAAGATATTATGAATAGAAAAAAACATTAGTTGTGAATCATCAGGTTTGAAGAATCACAGTATAGATGGTTTTTTGTAACACTAATAAAAAGCCAAATCATTGTTTAAAACCTAATAAATAAGTTTTCCTAAATTATAACATTTTATGCTAAATAAAATATTTATTTTTTATTGTAAAAAATTGGAGATTATTAGGGCCTATTTATTACCTGTCATTTTTTTTGAACCAGAGTAATATCATGAAAGAAAATTAGAAGAGACTCAGTCTGAAGATATGGAGTCAAATGGAAAATTCTGGATTAGCAGTTTTAGTAATTTTCTTTGGCTTCTTGTAAATGTTCTAAAATAGTAAATCATATACAGTGGGAAATAATCATATTTCTACCAACATTTACTTAGTTTTAAGTGAAGATAAGATACTCTCCTGATTAAACAGGTATAATCTGTCAGATAAAACTTAACATAAAAAGAATTACTAAACGCTTTCTAGATTATTCCAGACTACCAAATCTTTTATAGAAAATGATACCAAGATGTTTAAGAAGTATAATTACTCAACTTGTACAACTTTGTGGTGAGAAAGTACTTGACCTTAATAGAGCAATTAAAAAGGGCATTTATAAACTTTAAACATGAAGACTTCTACCACATGAACTAATTTTTGACCAAAATGCCACAATTTTTCTCATATATCATGCGCATTTGAGGACTAAGATATCTCCATTTGTAAATCTCTCCTTTGCTTCAATAACTTAATCAAAGCAAAATTCGGATCTTATATAAAAAACACAAAAAACAACCGCTCAATTGAGCCAAAGCTTACCAATGTCAATGTCATTGATGCCTACTACCCCAGCTTGGGGTGGTGGTGCTCCACCATCTAGCACCTTTTGGCCGCCGCTGAAGCACGCCTGGGCTGGCTCTGCTAGCCCCCTAACGCTACCAGGCGTTATGTCCACCCTTGGGACTTGGCCCATCATCTTGCAAGTTCCCAGGCGGTGCTCTGGAGCCCTTTGGTGCTCCATGGAGAAATTTGAATTTTGGCCTCCAGGTCAAATATGGGAACCTTTTTGCATATGTAAGCGCGGCCATCATCAAGATGGCCACAACAGTGTTTAAACCCACTGGCTTCATTGATTTTCGCCCCTTTAAGCGGTATTTCAACATTAATTCCATTCCAAAGCTGACGCAAATGCAGCATCTAAGCTGCAATTAATTTATAAAAAATCCCTCTCCTAACTGTTAGAATCAAGCTCCTAGATGAGGCCACTTTGGTGGTCCAGTTTGATGGGTTGCCTTCCTACTTTCCCTTGAACGCCTCCACCACAAGCTAATGGAGGGTTTGGCCATTTATGGTGCAGATCCCATGTTGCAATTCATGGTTCCAAATGGAGCAGATCATTTGGCAGGGACACACACCTTTGTGACAATCTGCCAATTTCATCATGACACTCACCTTGTGATTTCGCCTTTACATAGTGATCAGATCCGCCCCTGATCACCCATTCTGGGCGCACATCAAGAATGGCCGCGCCATTTGCCCCTTGTGCTTTGAGCTTGATCACTCAAAGCACAAGTGACCTATGGCTTCCACTTCCACTGCTTCCACTGCTTCTCCCGCTGGCATCAGGTCAGTGGCCAGTTTGGCTCAATTTTTTGAATGGGGCTCAATCCTCCTACCCCCAACCTCAGCGACTTCTGGCGTCACTTCTAAGATGGCAGCCAATTAAAATTTAAAAAACAAAAGATCTTAACATTTAAACCAGATTATTAAATCCTGAGTTGATGGCTGACTCAGTTTCAGCTGAGCTACCATGGTCAATGGCACATGACCAATCAGCTTCTACCACCACCCCAGTTCTGATGGCTGACCCGGTGCTTGCTGAATCCAATCCATTTGAGGCTCTCAAATGGATTGATGAGGATGAATGGATGTATCATGTCAAGCCAGATCTTGCTTTGGGAGAATTCTTCATTGATCCTCCTGAATCATGGCCCCACCATTTTCACCCTCAAAACAGTTTTCAAAAGATATAAAAATATTAATAAAATGGCAGTTGAAACTGCTGCAGCTCCTGCCAACACCCTCCTCCACCAACAACTCCATGGGGTGATGGAACCTCTTGTTGAGGGTATTCCCATCCCAAATTTCCCCCACGATTTTGAGGAGGATGCAAAATATGAAATTGAGGAGCTCACTTTTGGTGAGAGCCACACTTGAATTGAAGTAGCAAAAACTTCTCTTTTTAACCCCACTTATCCCAAAACCTGCCAGTGCATCAAAACCTTCACTTGTGTGCCAGCTCTCATCACTTTCGCTGACCATCAACTTGCTCAATACATTGAGGCAATGGATACTACTGGCCTCATAAACAAAGAAAACCCACAACTATACCTCCTTATGCCCCATGTCGCTGATGCTCCCACCCCAATGCTGTCTGCCATGGTAAAACAGATAAAGTGAGCGCAGACAAAAGTTTTCCTAAAGCTTCCTCACCATCTGATATGGCTTTCTAGGCTGTTAGCTGAGGTGCCATATTAGGATTTTTTTATTTTTAATGATCCCTTTGTTTGTCCCATTTGAAAATAAAGATGCGTGGTGGCTCCCCCTTTTGGGTTGGGCACCGCTAGTGCTAAAAATGATATCCATTTGTGCCTAAGAAAAAAATGTAATTTTGCTTTTGCTTCAATGAGTCACAGCCCGGTGCTTGCTCTATGAATTACTTATGTTTTTTGGTAAAGCTTATATTTTCTTACCTTTATACAATATGTTATTTACTTGTACAGAAACAGTTAACTTTTAGCAGAAACAGGGGACAAAGAAAATCTAAACTTTTCAATTTGCATATTCCTTAAATGCAGCAGTAAATTTAAGTTCCACAGTATAAGTAGATTTTTATTCCCAATTTATAGCTTTCACTTTAGCGGCTACTTATATTTGTGACACCTGAAGACAAGTTTATAAATAAAAGTTCTCTTCTAGATAAGTGTTAAATTTCAATGACTACATTATCAACTTTGCTATAAATATGAAATTGAATTGTTCTTATTTCTTATAATAAAATATTAAGTGTGGATATTCACCTATAATTAATAGTTGGTTTTGATATAAAATCTAAGCCAATGTTGATTCCAATAATGTTTAATTAAATAAATTTCTGACAATGCTTATATATGCCAATGTTAGCTTATATAGTCAATAATTAATTCCATATGTGGATCTTTTGGGATGAGACGCCAATTGATTAGGGGTTTTCTGTTGGAGTTATCAAAGCGTTATACCGCTTGTTCTGATTATAGTTAGTTAGTAGCTGAGCATTGCGGCATGCTTTTGAAGTGTAAAATGTTCCATTACCTAAGCATGAACTCTAGCTTGCCAAGGTTAATTTACTTAAGCCAATTAAAGGCGTTGGAACGCATTATCTATTAAGTCAGCCTATAATGATCATAATCTGGTCAGCGATGATGACAATCAGGTGGAGGTGGATAATAGAGAGTTATCATCAAAGATGTGATCAGTTCTTGGGAGTAATTTTTAAACAATGAATGTTATTTTAATGGAGATGTAACCAATGAGTTTATAACTGACCTTGAAAAAATATCCATGTAAACCCCTTTGTTTATGAAAATGAAGACAGTTATAGATATCTAAATTACTCAATTCTTTGCTCTTCTATAAGAGTTTAAGGATTAGTTACCCTTATTTACCTCTCAGTAACCTTGAGTGAGGTAGATGACATTTGCCTATAAGAAGAAACCTGAGTGGGATTAAAACACATATTAAGTAGGCTTTACAAGATAAATTTCTCCATATAACCTGAAACTCCTTTATAATTAACATAAGTCTAAATTTGTGCAGTAAATTCTAAAAAAGGTTACATTACTGCTCACTTCAGGGGTAGTTGAATCTTTTCAAAACTATGAAGTGAACAAGAAGGTATTGAACACTTTTTTGACCATACAAAGCAAATTCCAAAAGCTGTGGAATAATTTGGAAAGCCAGTAACCAGAATATCTTTTTTTAGCACTAGTGGTACCAACCCAAAAGGGTGAGCCACCATGCATCTATATTTGCAAATGAGCCAACAAAGGTAATATCATAATAAAAAACTTTAATACAACCCCTAAGTTATCAGCCAAGAAAGCCATATCAGATGGTAAGAAAGCTTTAGGGAAACTTTTGTCTGGCACCCACTTTAGCTGTTGGACCATGGCAGACAGCATTGGGGTGGGAGCATCAGTGACATGGAGCATAAGGAGGTATAGTTGTGGGTTTTCTTTATTTATGAGGCCAGTAGTATCCATTGCCTTAGTGTAATGAGCAAGTTGATGCTCAGCGAAAGTGATGAGAGCTGGCACACAAGTGAAAGACTTGATGCACCAGCGGGTTTTGGGATAAGTGGGGTTAAAAAGAGAAGTTTTTGCTACTTCGATTCAAGTGTGGCTCTCACCAAAAGTGAGCTCCTCAATTTAATATCATGCATTTTTTTCAAAATCATGGGGAAAATTGGGGTAAGAATACCCTCAATAAGGGGCTCCATCGCCCCATGAAGTTTCTGGCAAAGTAGGGTGTTTGCAGGGCCAACTGCAGCCTCAACTGCCATTTTGTTGATATTTTTATAAATTTGGAAAACTGTTTTGAGGGAAAAAATGGTGGGGATGCAAATTGGGAGGGTCAACAAAGAACTAACCAAAGAAAAATTCAGTTTTACATGGCATGGCCGTTTTTCCTCATCAATCCATTTGAGAGCCTAAAATGGATTGGATTTGGCCAGCACTGGTCCAGCCACCAGAATTGGGGCAGTGGAAGGAGCTGATTGTCCATGTGCTGTCAAACACAGCAGCTCAGCTGAAACTGGTTCAGCCATCAACTCAGTATTCTGTAATCCAGTCAAATTTTGGTTAAAATTTTTAATATTAAATTTTGATTGGCTGTTGTTTTTGAAGTAGCACCAAATTACCCAAATGTTGGGGGCAGGAGGATTGAGCCCCATTTGAAAAATTGGGATGAAATGGCCGTGGGCCCAACTACTGAGGGATAAGTGGCAGAAGCGGAAACTGTAGGGCAATTGCACTTTGAGTGGTCAAGCTCAAAGCAAAAGGGGCAAATGGCGTGGCCATTTTCAACATGCTCCCAGAATTGGTGATCAGGGGTGGATCTGATCACAGTGTGGGGGGAGTCACAAGATAGGTATCACAATGAAATGGGCAGATTGTTGCAAAGGCGTAAGGCCCTGCCAGATGATCCAACCCATATGAAACCACAAACTGCAAAATGGGGGTCTGCACCATAACTGGCTAAACCATCCATGAACTTTTGGTGGAGGCGTTCAGGGGAGAGATGGGAGGTCAACCCAGCAAACTGGACCACCAAAGTGGCCTCATCTGTGAGCCAGGTTTGAATGGTGGGAATGTGAATTTTTTAAAAATGATTTTCAGCTTGGCTGCTGATGCTGCATTGGCTTCCAAATGGAAGCTGAGATTAAAGTATCCCTTAAAGGGGCAGAAGTCAATAAATCTAGCAGGTTTAAAACTGCCGTGGTCATCTTGATGATGGCCGCACTTGCATATGGGAAGAGATTCTAATATTTGACCCAGAGGCCAAAACACAAATTGCTCTATGGGAGCACCAAAGGGCTCTGGAGCACCGCCTGGGAGCTTGCAAGGTGGTGGGCCAAGTCTTGAGGGGAAACATAATGTCCAGTAGCATTGGGAGGGCTAGCAGAGCCAGCCCAGGCATATTTTGGTGGCAGCTAAAAGACGCCAGATGGCGGCGCACCACCACCCCAAGTTGGGGCAGCAAGCATCAGTTGCATTGACTTTAGTAAGTTTTGTCTTGATTAAATGATCATCTTTTGTAATTTTTTTGAAATACAAAATTTAGCTTTGATTTAGTTATCAAAACAAAAGAAAGATAACTGTAACCAGAATACCTTAATATTGGTAACACAGGCCAATCTAATAAAATTAGAAGAATAGTTCATAAGAGGTAGGAAAAAGTTGTTCAATTCACAAAAACATTAACTTAAATAGGAAAATTTCCACTTTAGAAAAAAGAAACCATTACTATCAGGGGCCTATCATTGTTAGAGGCCGCCAATGAAGTCAAAACTCAGAGAATTTCCCACCTATATGAGAATAAAGCTCAAATCTTAAAAGGACTACAAAAATTGAGATCCATAAATGTAACTTCTCTCAATTGAAGACAGAGTTATGCAATTGTCCTGGTGAGATTCTGGTAATTTCTGAAATAATCCAAAATTCTTCAGTAGTCTTTGGTTTTACTGTTTTAAGCAGTAATGACTATGGACCACCTAGTGCCAAAAAAAGACAGAGCTATGCAATAACAACTTATATGTATTAGAAGAAGGGAGCTACTTGTGAAGCATTAAGCCTATTAAAAAATGAATGGCGCTTTTACTGTAATTCTAATAGTGACCTCCGACAGTACTACAGCTATAACAAGGGTTACTGATCAAATATATCATACAAATGTTGAATAGCAACCAACAATAATTTATTAATACTCTGAAATTACCAGCATCCCATAAGGATAATGCTCCATTTTCATTCAGATATAAAACAATCATGTTTAGATAAAGTGCTTGCTAAAAATGGTTATTGGAATCAATTGCCTAGAAATGGATTGTCAGAATATGGCGTTGACACAATTAGCTGGGGATTCTTGTTATATAGTTATGAAAAGAACGCAATCACAATTTTTTGTAGCCTTGAACAAATGGCTGACTACAAATAAGGATATCTGGGGATTTAATAAAAAGGACAAAACTTTGGGAGCATTTGGCAATCAACTCTACTAGGAGGCCTAAATCTTAGCTGGTGCATATGTGATATGCAACTCTAATTCTCATATTGCCATGCAAACGGCACTTTGAACCATCAAGATCTCCACTGAGCAATGGTTTTGGTGCTATCAACCAACACCTCCAAACCTCAAATAGAGGGATACCTCAAAAGTTTGGGTACAACTTTTTACACACTGAACCCATTTCTAAATTTAACAAACCAAACTCATACCATTTAATTTTGGGTAAATTTGCCAATAAGAAATGAATTTCAAAAATGGTCAGACAAGTTTTACTATACTTAAAACAAATGCAGAACTATATGGCACTATGTCCCATAGTGTTAGATTGAGAACAAGTGTTTAGTGAAACTTACTTAAATCAAGAGAATGAGTCATTTATTAGGGGATGGAAAAGACTCTATGGTATAGATGGGAAGTAATCTAGAATTGCATGCTATTAAGTTCCACATGATAAAATGATAAATAATTCATATAGCTCTACTTAAATTTGATGAGCCTATAGCCGACCCAGTTTACTAAGTTTTATGCCAAAATTGAATGCTATAACCAGAATAAGGGCAAAAGTGTGTGACACCAAAGTAATTGAGAATATAACTTGACCAGAAGCTTGACAGCTATTGACAAGGAAAAAATGCCGCTAAAAACAATGAGAAATAATTCAGAAAAAATTAAACAAAGTTGAAGTCAATATCCTGATAAGTACAAATGGAAATCATTTTTTCTAAAATCTCTAATTAGTTTTTTAAACTTTGAACGTGGCAACCAATGCAGTAATAAAGTTAAGAAGTATGAATAAGAAACTCAACCTGTCCACTTTGAATTAAAAAATGACAATAGATTGTCCTATTATGACAAAAGTGGGATTGATTGACAAACCAAAATAAATGAAGTTGGACTGGTTGATTCAATGTAAATAAAAATTGACAATGTATAAATAGACAACAATACATAACTAATGGTATAAATAAATACTAGAATCTATATTTTAAATTTAATTTGAGATATGCTGACTAGGGGATATACATTACTGAAACAAAAATACCAAAGCAAACCAAACCCAAACAACCTGAATCAACTTCCCAAAATGAGTAGCGAGACAAAAAACAAGAACAAAACCAATCAGGTGATACAGCGGCGAGATGCTTATCCCACCATGGCGGAAGGGGAAAGGGGGTCAGGGGGCTCATCCATGGGTTCCTCATCATACAAAGCGTGGGCCAAGGCAGAGAGCAAAGCGTGGGGTTATCAGCGATATGCAGGGTGAGATTGCAGAAAATCAGTTGGTCATAGAATTTATCATAATTTAAATAATGCTTAAGTAAGTGGACATGCATTTTTATGCTTGGATGCAGATGGCAGGAAATTGTGATATTAAGGTGGCACTAGCATGAGTGACCTTTGCTTTGGGTTTTGAAGTTGCAATCACTTGCAGAACAACATCTGCAGCATGTTTATGAAACTGGAAAATGGCTTGTTTGCTCTGTGGGGCAGGTTGGGAAAGAATGGGAGGAGGAGACCTTTGGCAATCATCTTTGCTGTGTGGGCAACAGAATTTTGGAGGAATGCTTTTTTTGGGTTTGGCAGCAGCAGCCACAGCAAAATGGTTTTGGGTGCATAACAGATTGTCATGCGGCTGTGAGGTATAAAAACACTGAGGGATCTCAATGGGGGATCGTTTAGGGATGAATTCTCTCATGTCAACTTTAGAGTCTTCAACCACATTACCTGATTCTCCAGTTTCATTCAATGAGGACCATGGGTTCATGTCATATAAGTCCACGTTTCCTAAATAGGGATGGCTGAGGCAGGCGATTGGGTTGGGGCTCAGGAAGTGAATTGGTGTTAAGCTGCATCATGATTGGTGGGATCATTGGTAGCACCATGCTTAGGAGGGGCCTAATTTGCTACTGCAAATGCAGCAGTGGCAGCAGGTTTTGGAGGAGGGGAGGTAGGATTGCACCTCGCATCCAGATGGTTGCAGGGTGGTCAGTGGATGGGCAGCTGGCAGCCAAGGCTGCAGAGGTGGTGGAAGCAGCAAGGTAGGGGCAACTATGATTTGAGTGATCCAACTTGAAGCAGGATGGACAGATGGTCCATCTGCCCTCAATGCGGGCCCAGAATGGGTAGTCAGGGGCAGAAGCAATGAAGGAGAGAGGGAATCTGCTCAGAAATGTTATAAATTTATGGCTGATAATGGCAAATGTCTGAGGCCCAGCGAGGCGTGTGGCTCCATTGGGGACCACAAATTGAAGGATGAAGTTAGTGCAATATACAGCCAAACCTTCCATCAGCTCCTGATGGAACACCACAGCGGGAAGGCGATTGGGCAACCCAGAGAACTGAACCACCAACTTGGAGTCAGTGGGAAGCTGGGTGCGCGTGGTGGGAATTGGGGTGCCCTCAAAGAGAAGGGGCACAGTTGCTGCAGTGGCAGCATCAGCTTCAAATGAAAAATCAAGGTTGAAGTACCCCTTATAGGGGCTGTCATTGATAAATCTGGCGGGTTACATCACCATCTGTGCAAATTCAATTATGGCTTTGTTCGCACATGGCAAATTTCCCATCTTTGACCCAAAGGCTGAAATGCATGTGAGATCAGGATAGCACAAGAGGGCAGCGGGGAACTAATTGGGAGCATGCGAGGTGGATGATGAGATCCTTGGGTGGAACAAACCAACCCAAGGATTTGTTAGGACTGAAAGAACTAGTTAGAGCGCGTTTTCCCACTAGACAGAAGATGCTGGGTGGGCTTTTGTCACTTCCCCACTTGGGAGCAGCAGGCTGTGGGGCTGTGGATATCAGTGGGTCAGTATCACAGCTAATTGGTTGCTAATACATTTGTATTTTTATAAATTCACAAAAAATTGGGTTCAAGCAGAAAAGAAGAAAATAGAATCTATAATAATTGACTAAAAATTTATTCTAAGAAAATTAGTTACCTTTGATATATAGGGAACTATAAAAATCTGGGAAATTATTAAAAAGCTATTAAAAACCCATTTATTTTTAGCTTTATTTTATAATATATTGCCTCTTAGGAATCAAGTCTCCTATAGCATCTCTTATATGAGGGGAATAAACTATGAATTATCAAATAAGCTAAAAAATGAACTGAGCATGGAATCTGCCAAAGCCAGAACCAGTTTCTACCAAGTCCTCTGCTAGCGATATGAGGATTGAGAAGGAGCAGTGATATGTAGCATCAGATCAAAAGACCATACTTACCAACCACTCAGCCTCAATCTAAAAAGGAAGCAAAACCTTTGTATGAAAATCAAGAAGAAAATATATGTTATTGGAGAACAGAGAGATTGAAGTTTTAGACATGCCTATAGGATGAATGTCAAAGGAGGAGTTCAGATCAAATTCTCAGAATATGATGCTGCAACTGAGTTAGTATATTAATCCACCTTTAATTAGTGGCACAAAATTCTTGAGGCCCATACACCAAGTTTATCCAAGCTGAGAAGTATGGCATATGTTGATAAAGAATTATTCAAGTATCAACAAGAATGTGAATAAGAGAGCAAACAAAAGTATTGCTGTATAATCTAGTCAAGCTATAGTATGATGAATTTTTGATAAATACATTATTCTGATTGAATTAAGTATATGATTGGTCAATTTTCTGTCTAATCACCAATTATTGAATGGACGTTTTAAGACTATTAATTACTAGTGGGTTTTAGTATGAGGATCTAATCCAATGTTGATTCCAACTAATGTTTAATCAGGTCCAATTAGTGGCAATGTTTATATGTGAATAAAGTTGTTGTATTGTGTATTTTATAATTAATTCCATACATAAATTAATTGGGATAAGGCGCCAATCTATTAAGAATGTTTCTTTTAGATTTACCAAAGCGTTTTAATACTTGTATTGATGGTAGATAGTAATTGACAGAAATTTAGCCTTCTTTAAAAATAAAATGGCCCATTACCTAATCATGGCCTCTAACTTGTAAAGGTTAATTTACTAAATCTAACAAAAGGCGTTGGAATGCATTATTATATAGAGTCAGCCTTAATGATCATAATCTGGCTAGTGATGATGATCAGCTGGAATTGATAACAGGAGAGTTACTTATTAAGTATATGATTTTTTGGGAGAAAGTTCATTGGAGATAAATGTCATTTTGATGGAGGTGCAACTAATAAGTCAACCACTGAACCTGCAAAAATATATCTATAAACCCCCTTGTTTTTTAATAAACAATTCTAGATATCTAAATACTTAACGTTTTTCTTCTTTGTAAAAGGTTAAAGATTAGTTACACTTTTCTACCACTTGGTAACCTTAAGTGAGGTAGATATCCTTTTCCTGTAAGAAAATACCTGAATGGGATAAAAACAAGTATTAATAATACTTGACTTGATAACTGATTCATACAACTAAAATTGATTTTATACTTACACTTAAGTCCACAAACCTGATCAATAAACTTCTAAAAAATACAGTTGGTCTATTGTACTCTATTTATTTTTAGTGGGATGAGGGCACTGATAAGTAGCAAACATTTATCAAAATGCAATGTGTTTGTTTTTTTTAGCTTTAGGTGGTTCCAACTCATGCAATATGTTTGCTAAACTAAGATATGGCATGATGAGATAACTTTATGGATGCCTTTGAGACTTGAATTTTAGTGTTAATAACATTGGCTTACTGAACTACATAAGTGTTTATAAATTATTCACTATACTAAAGGCTTCTTGAACCTTAAGTATGGTTTTATAAATTTAATTACAGTTGACTTATAGCAAGCAGTAAATTTGACCTATACTTTAATCTAGCATTGACTTGTTAAAGATAAATCAACCTCATAAATTCATGCCATTGGGGGACAAGGCAAATATTTTTTGGCTTTTATGATATTCTAGAGAGAAAATAGGTGATGAAAAACGCCATATTTTTTAGTGATTTTTGAACAAAATTGAATGATATGATTGTAAAATATGTGAATTATAAATCACTTTTATAACTTTACTGTACAAAAACCTTATTACTCCCAAATTAAGCTGCAATTTTCACAGGGTATTAAATTACTAAGAGCTTTTTTGTGAACTTAGTCTTTTATTGTTTTACATTAGATCTGCATGAAACAAGGGTAGTAATATATGATATTATTCACAACAGGTATAGCATAATAAATCTGAAGTCATGATCTCTGATCAAAAAATTTACCTAATACATTCTGACAACACATTAATCATGCATTAAAGATCATTTATTATATTATGTTGACATTTATGCAGATATTTTATAATTATTTTCAAATAATTATCATGAACAGTTAAGGCAGATGTGGTCACAACCTCAAAACTCTGGACTTACCATAACTAATAAATATTAATAAAAATTAGCTTTAGATTTTTAGTTAAGTTGTACTTTAAGAAATAGTATTCTAATTCTAGATAAACTTAATGTTATAAGTTCTAGGTAATCCTAATTACACAACAACAGCATTGTAAATTAATTAGTTAGTTTATAAATGACTTGCAGAGTTACCCAGCGTTGCTCAGTTTTAATAGACAAAAAATCCAAGATTAATTAAATTAGATTTTAGATTATAGATAGTGGTATTACCAAGCATTGCTTAGGTTTAATTAATAAATGATTCAAATTGAGTATATTAGATTTTGTATCATAGATAAACTACTAAACCATTTAGCTAAAACTATTAAACATATCAAATCAATTAATCAATAAATGTTTTTTAAAACCAAACTTACTTATGAAAACAAAAACCATTTATTAAACCATCAATTATTATTTATGTATTTGAACCTATTAGTAAACATGTGATGGGATATCTATTCAGTTATTTATAAAACAAAAAACCCACAAACCACTTACCAAAACCAATTACTCTATCAAATTAACTAATCACTAACCACTTATAAAAACCATCAAGAATATTAATCAAACTAAAACCACCAACCACTTAAAAACCATATAAACTATCAAATTAATTGATTACCAAATTACTAAGCTTTAACAATATACCAAATATCTTCAAAAACATATAGAATTTTTACTTGTTACATATCAAACTTTTTATTTTCTTATAATAATGGTTATTTTAAAAATATAGGAACCTTTTGCGGGTATGTTTACCATAGCACACTAAAGTTTCATCACAATTGAATGAATGGTATAATAATGCATAGAAGTTAAACAAACAGACAAAATTTTATTTTCATATATTTAGATTAATTTCATAACTAGATTGTTTGCCCTTACAGCTTTTTTTATAATTTTAATTAATTGTTTTTCCAACCACCAAGTGGTCTTTGACAATATAAAACCTAAAACATTAGGTTTAATACTTCACATAAAAATCAAATAAAATTGTATTAGCAAAGCTGTCTTAAATTGTGGTAGCGGTGCAGGTCTCTAAATGAACATGGGATTCAAAATAATAAGTTGTTTCTCTATAATAGATTTTACCATGATAAAAAGTTCATAAGATATTTATTCCAAAATATAAAGTTCTTGACTGATTGTGGGATCTGCTAATGGAGGCCACAAATAATTTCTCAGAGAGAGAAACTTACTTTTTAATAAAAGTATAAAATAATAATTTTTTATAGCTTTTATGTTTTTTATTATGATAAGCGCGGCAAAACCAAGAAAGGCCCCTTTCTCAATACTAGTTTTTCTTATTTAAACTAGTTCAGATTTTGAAACCATTGATGTTTGATGCAAAAGAATGTAAAGCTCAGTTATCTAGATTAGGGAATATAGGCTTTTAGCCTATCAGATGGAAGATAAAATTTTTGAGGCAAAACTGACCCGTGTGATAACAATTTGGATGAATTGTATCCAATCACCAGCAAGTAAAATCTTTTCACCTCGGCGGTGGTCAGAATCAACTGGTAATGATTGGGTAACTAATGATGGTCAGACTTGGATGGTAATGATTGGCTAATTGTTACCCTATCATCTTCATGTAAAATCTTTACACCTTGGCGGTGGTTAGACTCAGATGGTAATGATTGGTTAACCCACACCCAATCATTGACAAGCAAAATCTTCTTACCCTGCAGTGGTTCCGATCTGAGTGACATTAGATTACTCAGATTCAACTGAGGAGTCAGAGTAATCCTATTGTTAGTGTTTACCTTTTTAAGCTATTTTTGTGGTAAACCATATTATTCTGGCTATTAGGATTCTACCAAGAATCCACTAAGGTCTTTTCACTGTGGGTACTCATAGCATTGACATCCACAATATTATTTGAGGATTGGGCAGGAGATGGGCCAATCATGGTAGCAGATTCAGGAGCCCTAATACCTCCAACATTCTTTTTCTTAAGTCAAGAAAGAGAATGTCTGACATTGCCCCCCTCAAGAATGTTGGTAGGGGTGTAAGGTCAGAGGAAGCAGCCATGTACCTGGATTATGATATTTCTTGTAGCCAAAGATTTTATGGAATATTCATCTCCTATCTTATATATGATGGTATAGGGCCCCTCCCAATTTGATCCAAGTTTGCCATTTTGGGTAGTTGTATGATTGTGGTGATATAAAACCCTATCTGATACTTGGTAGGAAGGTAGAGGAGCTCAGAGCTTTTTGGCAGCTTGTCCTTAGTTAGTCACTGTTTTTGTTTAGCTAGACTTTCCAGCATATAATTTTTCATCCTTATTGCATGAAGGTTTAGATCAAGGTTCACAAGGGGCAGCATCTTTGGAAGAGCGATTCTCTTGAGCTTTGGGATGAGAAACAGTTGCCTCTGTGGGCTTAAAAGTAGAATTTTTTTTTAGGCTGTACTTTAGAAGCCTGGACTTTTCCTTTGAAGTTGGTCTTACTTAAGAGTTTGGAGGGGTTTTGGGATGTGATTTTTGTATCAACCACTTGTAGTTCACCTGGATTACTCACCACCTCATTTGCCACGAAATTTGGAATACCATTGCTAGCCTCCACTGAACCAAGTGATTTCTTAGTGTTGCGCTCAGAGGTGACATAAGGCAGAGTGGAAGAGGGGTGTTCTTCGCTGGATAAAACTAAGGGAACGTCGTAGTTCAGTAAAGATAGGGATCCTTGCCTCATGTTGATGATGCCTTTATACTCAATCATAAACTGAGTACCTATAAGCATCTCATAATCATTGTTATCCAAAGCCACTGTGGGGGACAATAGAATAAGCTTCCCAATACGAATGGGAAGGGCTGAGTAAGCACCCAGTGCATGGGTGCTATTAGGACCGGCAGTTCCAAAGTCTTGGTTGTACTCCAAGTCAGGTGCAAGTTGGATTTTTTTCATCAACTTGGAGGTGATGATGTTCACTGAGGGAGCCAGTATCTAAGATAGCCATCACCTGAACTTTTTGAGACCACTTTGACCTTTGTGAGTATCCCCCCAGAAGTGGGCAATAGCGCTAAGACCTCCTTAAGATGGAAATCGGAGGTTAATCTGTATGCAGTATTGGGGTAATTTTCCTGAATGGACTGCATGGTATGGCCACGCTGAATAGGGTGAATAATATGAGACAACACCTTGTTGGCGTCACTGGCGGTATCAATTTTGATGGGCCCCCTAGAACTTGGTGAAATAAGTATCCTCAGGTATGGTGGCTTCATCTACTTCCCCAGCATTTAGGTGATCAGGGACCTCCACTTCTGAGGGAGCTCCCAGCAAGTAGTACCTGATGTTATCATAACCCCCCTCAGAGTCAGCCTCAAGGGTGTTCTCAACCATAGGCAAGGTTGTAACTGAAGTGGGGGAGTCAGCCATGAGAGGTGGGGTAATCAGCTTCACTTTAACCGGCATTTTTAGAACCCCAGTAGTTCTGGAGGTTATACCCTTAAAGTGCGCACCTATCAACTGAGCTGAAGGAGAAACCACAGTAGGGATCTCCGCTTTGCATGAATGAGGGAGGTTCATTTTAAGTCGCACCAAAGAAGCAGGTTTGGTGGGGAGGATAGGCACAGGTGGCCTCACCTCCAATGGTTCAGCGGGCTCCAGCTCATCAAGGGTTAGAGCAGATGGTGGCACCTCCTCATCATAGGTAGGGCAACAGAAAGGGATATGGGCAACGTCCAACAAAGCCTCTTTTATATCGCAGATAGTTGTGAAGTGGCGTTTCACCGAGATGATATGCCTAGCAAGAGAGGGTTGTGAGGCTAACTCTGTTAAGAGAGTGGCGATGGCGTCATCTAGGGTTAGTAGGTTAGATGTAGCCAACCTTTGAGCGGTGAGATAGTACCGCTTGGCAAAACTAAAGAGGGTTTCACCCTCATACATGGTGAGGCGCAAAAAGGCCTGTTTTGCCCAGTGTGAGCTCTTCTGGGACCCAAATTCAGCCAAAAGGGCCTTCTTGACCTCTGGCCAGGTGTGCTGAGGATCCAAGTGAGGGACGATCAACTCTTGAGCTTGGCGGCTTAGACAGGGAAGGATGTACTGAACTTCTTGTTTGTCAGTAGCGCCATCCATCGCAGCTTCATAAACATACAAGAAGGAGGCAACACTCCCTTCACCAGGGATGTATCTGTCCTTCAGGGGTAGTTTGAATGGCCGTTTCTCTAACTTTTTGAGCCGGGAGAAAGAGCTGGCTAGTTGCTTCTTGAGAGCAACTATTCACAAGTCAGGAGAGCTGCTCACGTTGACAGTCTCCATTTGGTTAATACTTATCAAAGTATTCAGGGGCTCGACCCCTGTAGTGAGCACCAAATTGTGGGATCTGCTAATGGAGGCCACAAATAATTTCTCAGAGAGAGAAACTTAATTTTAAATAAAAGTATAAAATAATAATTTTTTATAGTTTTTATGTTTTTTATTATGATAAGCACGGCAAAACCAAGAAAGGCCCCTTTCTTGATACTAGTTTTTCTTATTTAAACTAGTTTGGATTTTGAAACCATTGATGTTTGATGCAAAAGAATGTAAAGCTCAGTTATCTAGATTAGGGAATATAGGCTTTTAGCCTATCATATGGAAGATAAAATTTTTGAGGCAAAACCAACCTGTGCGGTAATGATTGGATGAATTGTATCCAATCACCAGCGAGTAAAATCTTTTCACCTCAGCGGTGGTCAGAATCAACTGGTAATGATTGGGTAACTCATGATGGTCAGACTTGGATGGTAATGATTGGCTAATTGTTACCCTATCATCTTCATGTAAAATCTTTGCATCTTGGCGGTGGTTAGACTCAGATGGTAATGATTGGTTAACCTGCACCCAATCATCAATAGGCAAAATCTTTTTGCCTTGCAGTGGTTCTGATCTGAGTGACATTAGACTCCTCAGATTCAACTGAGGAGTCAGAGTAATCCTATTGTTAGTGTTTACCTTTTTAAGCTGATTTTTGTGGTAAATCATATTATTCCAGCTATTAGGATTTCACCAAGAATCCACTAAGGTCTTTTCACTGTGGGTACTCATAGCATTGACATCCACAATATTATTTGAGGATTGGGCAGGAGATGGGCCAATCATGGTAGCAGATTCAGGAGCCCTAATACCTCCAACATTCTTTTTCTTAAGTCAAGAAAGAGAATGTCTGACACTGATCACTTAAGCACTAGAAATATGCTATAAGGAGCCAATCATACAAATCATATGTATACTATCAAGGAATCCCTCACCTACTATAAAAAGCCCCAGAAATTGGAACGTTATCAAAAATAGTTCTATTGTCAGAGTTTGGTTTACTGAATAGCAAAAGATAACCAACTAGTGGTTCATTTTGTTACCATTCATTTGAAACCATGGTGGCGCAACCTTATGGTGCTACAATAATATATATCTAAATGTCTTTCCACCCATCATTATTTCAACTTAGCACAACCAGATGACAATTGATCTAATAACAACTCAATTGTTGCTTTACTGAAGAGATTTCACAACTACTACAACAATAAAGCCCCAGATAAGTCATTCATTCACCTATGTAGCGAAAAGTTGGTCCAAAATAGATAATTATGCTCTTTTCTCGAAGTGTCCACTATATCATTAAATTATTTTATCATAAATTACCCTAGTTGGAAAATTTACATATTATCCAGTTTGTAGTTGTTGAGAGATGATCAATTGTATAGGCTAATTCCTCATCCTTGGAAAAGACATCTATTGATAATCAACAATCTAACAAAATAAGAAATAGTTAAATGATCAGCCAGTGAGGACTTTGAATGAAGCCCTTTTATAATTACCAGCAATCTAGAAATTTTTAAAAGCAGTAGATATCTTTTATACCCATAAACCAAAACAATTTTATGTCTGGCAATGAAAATCAAGCCTCTTTTATACTCCAGGACACTGAATAGCTTGATAATTGTATTCAATGGCCTACCTAATCTTGATACCACCAATGATGTCTTAATCACCAATACTCAGCTTGAGATGAGCTTTATTATTTAAGCATTACCATCTGACTTGATTATACCAAACTTGGTGAGCAACCATTTTCTGAATTCCATAGCATGCAAATATCTAAAAGGTTCAATTGACTACCTTAACAGCAAATTTCTCTAATGAACAAACCATGAGCTTGACAATAGTTTTAACTTTAGACAAGAATGTCTAGTATAATCAGGAAATTAGAATCTGCAAATTCTGAAAGCAGAGTGAAATCACAGAATCATCTAATGGGATGAAAATAAAATTTTTAATTAGAATAAGTCCTATTATTCTAGCCCTGATTTCTCTCTTCTGCTATAAATCAAGCTTAATAGTATATAATAAACAGGAATAACAATCTCATAGAATTTAAATTATGTTTTTTATCTTACTTTAGTGCTATAAATACCTAAGTCAAAAATTTGGACTATGCCTAAGTTTAAGTAGAGGTTGAGAGTTGTCCTGATGTCTCAAGAGAAAACACTATCAATAATTATTCAAGGCATAAACATGGCTAATCAGTTTAACCTTGAGTAAAAGTCCTGTTACAATAAATATTAGAGAACCTAGATGTTAAGAAGACTCATTCTGCAAACGTTTAATTAAAATAGCCATTGATCCACACCTTTCAATAAGGATCATATAAGTGAGAGGGCCACAATTGCAATAAGTGGTGCTAATTACAGGGCGTTGCCAAGTTATTGGGAATATTGTTGGAGATACCATGGAATTATACTATGGAGATGAAATTTATTAAATAGAGATTCGGAGAAAGAGATTAATGAACTTAATAAACAAGTAGCTCATTTGAAAAGTAAGCTAGAAAGAATTAGACCACCACTGCATCAGTAAGACTTTATGGAGGAGTCCTTGAATCATTTAAAAGATAAATTCATTTTTGGAACAAGAGATCAATGATATCATATGAAGCTTGAATATGATTAACAGCAAACTTGATTACCACAATGACTAATTGAATTGCCTGGAGCATATGATCAACAAAATATATTCTCAAAGTAGACCTTTCCTTAGATCTTTGTCCTTATAAGTAGACTTTAGCTTATAACACACACCAGCACTTGTCATTCAACCTGAATGACAAATTGAACCCGGAGAGGAAGCCAATTTAAAAGAACACTTCCAGACTATATTCAATACTAGCAAGGGAACTATAGAAGTTTTCAATATATCTACAAGAATAGCATGGGAAGAGTAAGTGACAAGCAGAAGGCCCGCCATGTTCAAGGGTATATTAGCAGAGAATTACAGGAGGTGCTCAGAGCCACTTTTTGACCTCACCACAATGGGCCAAAGTTAAAGAGAATCTTATATAAGAGTTTAAAAGTTTTTAAGAAGTCCAAAAAATGAAGCATGAGGTTATCATCATGCATATAGGGAGAATTGGGCCAATTGTGAACTAAGTGAACTTTTAAAATCTCAAATTAAAGCAGTCTCAGATCACTAGTGCTAGTATCTAGTCACAACAAAACATATTTGCTCAGTTTGTTTAAATCACACCACAACACTCAATGCACATGACTGTGGCCATGAAACCCGCTACCCTGATGAAGGCCATTAAGGAGACCATGTCTTATATCAAATTTGCCTATAAGACTGAGACTTAAAGTCAAGGACATCTACAGTAACAACCTGAATAAAAAGCTAATTATGTTGCTTTGAGTCACAAAATGTTTTCTAAAGAGAGGGTCTACCACTCTATCAAAGTAAAATTATATAGCTGAGTTCAAGTGCAACAACTGGCAACACAAAGGACGTTTTTTAAAAAGCTGTCTTAATCTAAAAGAAGTAAAGAAGAATGAACCTAAAAATTAATAGGATCAAATTAGTTAGTGCAACACACAGTGGAATTGACAATGATGAACATGGTTCAAGAGTAGAGTCAGCTACTATTTTTTAAAAAGTCCTAAACGAAGTGTCTGTCCCTATCAACAATGACCTACCTGGAAATCTAATCTACCCAGATAGCAATCCTATTTGGATCAAACTTACAAAGGCAACGTAGTCTTGTTGATAACATACTAGTAAGCAAGATGTTAGTCAACGCTACCAATAAGAATATTGCATAGAGATGGTGAGTCACCTATGCCTTGTAAGGAGTCTTAACTCCCCAAAGAGTTAAAATAATTAAGTAAGACTGTGTGTGCAATACTTAATGAAGGAATGTTAATTAGAAAGTGAATTTGAGGTTATTATTACCATACACAAGGTCAAAGTACTTGCAGTCTTAGATACAGGCGCACCTGTCAACATCTCATTAAAACTCATTAAGAGAGATAAAAATCACCAAAGTTGAATTAAAAAAAATTAAACTGCGGGCTTGAGTCAATTAAAGCATCAGGAGAATAATTATCACTAATTTCTAATTTGGATAAGAATCTTGTCCACCCTGGATGGGGTACTAGATAACAACCATTATGATTTTCCCATATGTCATGATTTTAACCAGATGGAATCCTCCAATGATTTAGCGTTATTTGGAATGATATAGCCAATCCCAGAAGAATGGTTTGTTGACTGAATTTCGTGTTAATTGGTTCAATTGCTGGTTAGTTGCTCCCCAATTTGGGTTGAGCTGAAATTAGTATTCCGCCAAGTTTGGTACTTAGGTTTGAGTGGGGCCAATCAGTGGCCCCAAATTAGTAGAAGGATCACCAGTGATTAATAGCTGAGGATGATCCAATCAATTCAGCGGAATCAGTGATTAATACCAACAGCCATTCATGGTCCATTGTGGGATTTCCAGCGAAAAGCTAATGTTTCACTCATCCATGAATTTGCTGTCTGATCTGATGCCAGTAAATCCAACAATTATGAGTTTGAGGTGGCGGAGGTTCTTTCTGGTGCCTCATTTATTATCAAGATTAGATGAGAATAGATGTCAGTGAGATGCCAAGATATTCCAAGTTAAAGTGAGCAACCAAAGTTATTTCCAGCACATTATTATCAATTCAAAGGTCGAATCCAAATTTGACATTTAATTAGATTAATTATTTATATGGTTCACCGGTGACTTAAGGCTGAGGATGAACCAAAACTAATTCAGACATCGGGAAGGATGGAGCGAGAGGGTCAATGCCAGGGAAGAAGAATAGAGTAGAAGAAGAAGTGTAAGAAGAAGAGAAGTGGTTGGCTGGAAGAACCAGCAGAAGAGCCAATAGGTTGGCGATGGGCACAGTAGCCCTTTTGTAAATAGTATAAATACCTGGCGCTTCCTTCTCAATAAATATCTACCTTTGCTCATTCTTATTATGATTTAAGTTTATATTTATTTTGTTGTTTAGGGAATGAGTATAGGGATCCCCAAAATGGTGTGGGTGACACGCCAAGGGGTTAGCTGGCGCTGCTAGCCCCAACGCCTAAGGCAAAATGGCAAGGGCTGACCAGTCTTCATACTGGTTAGCCTGCCAACTAGCAGAGCCCAAAGTCGATTTTCTGACACCATAGAGATTCAGTTTTAGACATTTTAGGAATTATTAAATTCATTTAGAATTCAGTCTATAGTTTAAATTACTTATGCCACTAGTATTTCATAATTAGGAGTATTAGCATAAGAAATGAGTGTGCCTTTCTATAACTGACCAGATAATTTATCCAATTAACTATACAATGGAGACAGAAGTAATTAAACGACTATCTCTTAATGTGAGAAGCATTTTAATGAATGTCCTTGTACACCCTTAAAGAAATAAATCTTATATCAAGAGAACAAAAAATAGTGCTTGTTAAAATCAGTATGGATATAAAAGAACATATTTTTCTCAAAATATAACTTAAAAAAGGGGTTAGGGGTCAAGAGCCTCAAGTGATACCAGGATTCTATAATTCCGCTTACCAAGGAGAGATCAAGGTTTTTCTATGAAACACAAATTAGAACCCTGTACAAGTTAAGAAGAATCAAACTTTATCCAAAGCAACGATAGTATGTATGATGATGTCAAATCATTCCATGCAATAGACTGAATTTAAGACTGGGTTGCTTGGGTCAACTAAACAAGAATGAAGTCTCAATAATTTTTGGGACTAATATGAAGAGATAATCAGTACTGGACCAAATGACTATGATCTTTGCAAAGAGGAAGTCCACCATATTGATGCTGGAAATACTATATCCTTTCAGTATAATCCTTACTGACAGTAAAAGAGTGAAGAGGAAATCATTTTGGAGCTACAACGGCTTATGTATGCCAGGCTGATGTTCCCATCCAAAAGTTCTTGGGAGTCACCTATTATAATAGTGTGAAATAAGGATGGACCTACAGTATTGTTATTGTTAACAGAAAATTAAAATTCTAATCAAGAAGTCTATGTATTCTTTGCAGCGCATTGATTATTCTTGAATGACCTTTAGGCTTGTAATACCTCTTTGCGATGGACTTAACCTGCGGATAATGTAAAATGGGGTTATTTTTAGAAGACCAGGAAAAGTGTGCACTACTAATTAGTAAAGGTCTCTATGAAATAAACTGTATGCTACTTGCTTGTGAAATTCTACCAGCTACGTTCCAAAAGTTATGAACCAAATACTTGAGAATTTACAGTCATTAAGTCTTTTCATCTACTGATCTGTAAAACCATATCCAGATGCACATTAAGGAGCTTTCATAATCTTAAGAGAAGTTTTCACCCAATTGAGACAGAAAAACCTCAAGTTGAAACACAGAAAATGTTAGTATTTAAAATTCATCCAAATTCCATGGTCACTAAGTGAACAGAATATAAATAAAACCATAGCAAAGAAGGGTCAAAATAATAGCCAAAATGAGTTATCTAAAGTGCAAGAGATATGTCCAAGTGTTTTTGGGTATGATAAGCTACTACTATCAGTTTGTGCGAACCTTACAGACATTACAGAATCAATCATATGCATGTTGAACAAAGCGTACTATCTACATGTGGGACAAGAACAGGATAAACCTAAAATTAGCACATTAGTTTTTAATGGAAGCATTATGTCAGGGAAACGCATATGAAGTTTAGACTGGCCTGCCAGTTGGGATGCAGAAGCACCCAAAAAGCAAGCCAGAATGCCAGAGGCATTGTCATTTAAACGAAGTTGTATGGCGCAGGAAGATGGGAAACAAATGCGTGTTGATGTGAGGCAAGCGTGAAAATAAACTTGCCAATTAAACAGACTGTCACAACTCCGACATTGTGAGCTTTGCTGTAGGGAGTTTCACTATCAGAATAGCTGCTTTGGAATACTCCATGGAAGGGTTCAACACAAAAGCAGAGGTGAGGAGGCGAATTTTTGCGTAAAGTTGAGATAAATGAGCCCACAGGATTCCAATATCCTGGTGGTGGATGGCATCAACAAAGGGATTAAATTCCCAGAAGTTTCTTACATGATAGATCCTGTTAACTAAAGAGAGAGCTATTGTGACTATTATAACTGGTATTGCCCAGCCAATGTAGGGGCTTATGGGCCACAACGTTAGTGCCATTGGGAGCTTGATAAAGAAAAATTTGAAGTAAATTTAAAAATTTGGGAACTTGGGAATTTTATTGTAAAGTGATTTTAAGAAATTGACCAACAACTACCTCAGTATAATGCAATTAATTAAATAGTGTTTGATTTGGGGCAGCTTGATAATGCACAGGATTGGGCCCCTCAAATTTTGACCTAACCTGGCAAATTTTTGAAGGAGGGGGAAAACAACTTCAATTTGAACTGCTATCAAAGGAATCAGTGGCAGGCCAAGTCACTATCAATTCAACTGCAAATGCCTGATCTGAGGTTTCACTGCATTTGTGACAGTTAGTGTGATGGCATCTCCCTGATGGGCAACGGGAATTCCCCAGGGCCACCCCACATAGGGTTGGCCCCAACGGGTCAGAAACAGGTTCAGGATGACCAACCCCCCATGCCCAGTCGCTGGGGCGTTTGTTAGGCCAAGTGGGTACCATTGATCAACAATGCAGATTTTTGGAATGGGGGTTTTGAGATATCAGAAACTGTCCCCTGATGGAGGTATATGCCTGTCAGGCTTTGTCCCTGACAATTTCAAGGGGGGTTTAGAGTAACAACCTCATTATCCAATGGCTCAATGCCATCAAAAATTTTGACCAATAATTCAATGCTTGTCACCTTCTGACTATGAGGTGCACACCCGTTGGGCTTTGTCCCCATAGATTTTGGAGCAAGTTTTGAACCAACAACATTTTCTAGTGACCTGATGCCATTGTCAAGTGTTACCAAGGATTTGACACTTAATTCTGCATCTACCAAATGTGCAAGCCTGTCAGGCCTGGTTACTGTGGTTGTTAGGCATTTTGACTTTGATTTTGAGGGCTCAGTGTCATTGACTTCATAAAGTCCTTCCAGCTCATGAGGGTGGCAGTTTCTTATGATTTCCGCGCAAATTTCCTCTATTTACCATACTAATTTGGCTGAGGCAAGCGTGGGGACAGGGGGAGGAATCTTCAGAGGAAGAGCAGTTACCCAGCGATTGTCTACCACATGGGCGAGATAACCCTGTGTGACGAGAGGTACAACCAGCCTCTTCAGACCCTTTTTATTAGGAAATAAAAAAATGCCTGGTCCAAGCAGAAGGATCGCTTCCCTAGACTTACACATCAATCCTGACTCATCCAGATTTTACAAAGATGTCTTACCTCTACAAAAATTCCTGAGAAGTTGATATGGGCCATCTTAGCAAAATTAGATGAAGATGATGTAGACCACCCTAAAAGATTTCACTTCAATATCTTACTAGGAATGAAGGAAAAATATACAGTCACCTGGCTTGAGTGTCTAACTATAATTTATGCTGTCTGACACTTCATATATATCTCTATGGAGTACTTAAAAGTTATTACAAACCATGCCTCCCCCATGATGGTTAACCAACAGGAAGCATCCCAAATACCGCCTTGCAAGATGAGCAGTTCAGTTGTAAGGGTATGTCTAAAGATTCTACATTAAGCTTTATAGAAGCTTATGAGCGCGGATGGCCTTCTAAGGTTATCAATCTTTCATCTACAAAAACATGTAAGAAATATTCTATTTAAGTTTTAAAAGACCAGAGATTGAATGGAATTAAGAGGATGAAGCAGTGAAGAAAATCCTAAAGGTTTTAAAGGCTTATAAGAATCATAAATTGGACATAATATATCATGTTCAAGATAAATGGTTGCCATATGCAAACATGAGTGAAAAATGAATATCATCTTGAGAATACACCACCAGATTGGCCTTGGAAGCTACATAAGGCCTGTCACTTCATGAAAGAGAAGCACTACTGAGAAAAATTCTAGATGATTTCAGTTAGGCATTGGAACTCTGCATTGAATATAGCAGTATAAGTCAATCCCAAGAAGTTTTACTCCAGCCTGTCCCTCCTACTGCCACGTTTCTCAATGGTTCTGATGAAGTTGTATAACATTCTTAAAGTCACTCAGTAAAGGTTAGTTTACTATAGTTTCTATAGACCACCTTACTAAGTGTAAGTCCAGGGGAACGTCCCCTCTGTGTGGACTGGGCGATTTTACCATTTTCTAATAAAAGGGTCCAAAGAGGGCAGTTGTACCCCTCGTCACACAGGGTGACCTCGCCCATGTGGTATACAAGCGCTGGGTAACAGGTCTCCCTCTAAAAATTCCTCCCCCAGTTCCCATGCTTGCCACCACCAAGTTAGTTCACCAAATAAAGGAAATATGTGCAGAAATCATCAGAAACCATCATCTTCATGAGATAGATGGACTTTATAAAGCTAATGGTGCCAAATCCTAAAAATCAAAGTTGAAATGTATGAAATCTACAGGAATAAAGCCTGATAGGTGTGCAACTCATACCTGAAGAGGAAAATTAATGAATTCAAGTCAAAATAGCCGATGGCATCAAGCCATTGAGTTGTACAGTTGCTGACTCAAAACTCCTTTTAAAATTGTCAGGAAGTGTCCCCAATGGCATGTATCTCCATCAGAGACTGTTGCCAATAATTTAAAACCCTCATTAAAAAATTAGAATTGGTAATCAATGGTACCCACTTGGCTGAACGAATACTCCAGTGAATGGCGTGGGAAGGTTGGTCATCCCAAATCCGTTTATGACCCGTTGGGACCGCCCCTATGTGGGGTGGCCCTGGGAAATTCCCGTTGCCCGTTGGGTCAGATGTCATCGCACTAACTGTCACAATTGCAGTGAAGCCTCAGATCAGGCGTTTGCAGTTGAACTGATAGTGACTCAGGTTGCTGCCAATTCCCTCAATGTCAGTTCAGATTGAAGTTAATATTCCCCCTCCCTCAGAAATTCACTGGATTAGGTCAAAATCTGAGGGCCCAATCCCTGCTTTGACAAGATACCAAATTGAACTCTATTCAATCAGTCACATTGCACTGAGGAAATTGTTGGTTTATTTATTTATTAATTTTTTAATAAAATCCCTCAACCCAATTCCAGTTTTATAATATTAAAATCTAAACCACCCTTCCCACCCATATTTCAACAACCCACGGGGCCCATGGCTACGTTCACCTGGTGTGTTGCTAGGTTTTATACATGAATATGGCTCATGGGCGCTCAGTGGCGAAATTCCTTCATGGTTTCATAACAGTTGTGCAAGTAACAGTGCCACTGACACTGGGCTTACCATTTTGGGTGCTTCAACACTTTAACTGGCAGGCCAGTCTAAAATTAACTTGCAGATTTACTGACATAATTAATCAACCATTATTCTTAACCATTTCCGCCCTTCTAGTTGAGATGAGCGTAGCAGTAGTCCTTTTTTATCAGCTGAATAAGACTGTGAAGGAGTTCTACTATGGCCACAATAGCCTAGTCCCTCTCGAATTGTCCAAGCCCACCCTCCAAAATGGAATGTTCATGTTAGGAGCCACCAAGATAGCCTTAGTGCCAAATCCCAGCTCCTAATCATTGCCCAAATAAATCACAATAGTTGCTGCGGCCCTTGTGACCATGTCAGTATATTCTAGGCAATTTTGACTTATGAAGTATCTACTCCTGCACAAACCTTTTAGTTTACCATAATCCTAGTACAATCTCTTACTTATCTATAGACTCAACTATAGCTGCCAATAAAAAAATTTCGCCTATTTTTATTTGCCCATGAGATTAGTATCAGAGCCCACCATGTGTCCTTTGAGGCCTTGGTGGACACTGGAGCAGTGGGTAATTTTATGAGTGTAGAGCTAGCCCATCAGTTGGAACTTGACCTGAAGTTGGGTCCTACAGTGATGGTCACTTCTTCGGCATTTCAGCCCTCATACCTAGTTTGACGCCCAGTACCATTCTCTGTTCACCAGTTTAGCTTTTGCAATCAGTTCTCTGCAACGCCAAACTTGGTGTTTCCAGTAATCTTAGGGGTGGGTTAGTGGCATCAACAGCATGTTAGAATTCACCTGGAGTCTAATATGTTGTCATTTGCAAATTACCAGACGGAAGGGAGTTTCTTTTAGTGGATATCCTTATAAAATCTCAAGGGCACAGTTCCATCACTTCCACTGTTTCCCCTGCTGGTCTCCCATCAAATTTACCTTAGGTATTGATGGATATTGAAGTATTTTTGGATCCAATAAGGCGGACCATCTCCCCCCTCATACTAAATTCGATTTAGGGTTTAGAACAATGGTGCAGGTGGTGAATATTGACTGTCCATTGTACCCATACACACCGGAGGAGGAGGCTGTTCTCAATGCACGGTTGGATGACATGATTATGAAAGGGTGGTTGTTCAAAGAGACATCACAAATTGCTTCTCCCATCGTTTTTGCCAAGAAGGCCGATGGTTTCCATTATCCCTGTGTAGATTATGGTCACTTAAATAAAATCACACTCCATGATCCCTACCATTTGCCGTTGGAGCATACAATCAGTCAAGCGATTGCTAAGCCATAGTGATCTCCAAACACGGTCTTGTTAATGCCTTTAATCAAATTTGGATGATGGAAGGTCAGGAATGGCTTACTGCTATCTGAGCAAAAAGAGTTATTTTCCAATCTTGAAAAATGCCCTTTGGGTTAAAAAAAGCACCGGCCACATTACAAAGAATGATTGATAGTGTGCTGGGTGATATCCAATTCACTTGAACAATTGCATACATCAATGATATTTTGGTACATTCCTCAACTCCCAAACAACACGCAAAAGCTTTGGAATTGGTAGTAACTGCCTTGCACAAGGCAGGCCTGTTCATCAGCCTTCAAAATGTGAGTTTTATAGGGAGGAGGTACCTTCTTTGGGAAATCTTGTCCTAAAAGATGGGTATGCTATTTCCCCCAAAAGTTGGATGCCATCTGTAAAAATTTATAGGTTTCCTGATTATTTTTGGCCAATAACCCCTATAAAATTATTACTGCACAGGTTCAATTTCCTCGTGTGCCTTGCGTTGTAAATATATATATAATCCAATAATAGTATGGCGACTATTATCCTAAGTCAAGTTAGAAATATCTTCAGGCCCAACGCTTCAGCTGGTATTTCCGATAATACTGAATATTGAACTCTTAAGGATTCGTTCCTAAAATTCTGTCCACTCAATCTTCATTAAGATCCTCTGATGACAGTCCCTTCAGCCCAACACACAGTCAGCAGCAATCCCTTAGCTGTTATTCCCTTTGTCTCTAGATCCCCACTCGGATATCTACTCTTCTCTGAGAGTCTACCAATTATTGCCTTCTGCAATAATATCCTTGAGATGGAATCTTCACGCTAGATGCTGATAGTCTGACTATTACCAAATCTACAGTCAAACTAATAAGTTTCTTTGTTGGTTCTTTCCTGACTTTAGACTTGTGTCAATCAGTGAGTTTTTTCAGTGTAATACTTGAGTGTTCTACTACTATACTACTTTACTACTGTACTATTACTTTTGAGTTTTTAGTTGTTTTTTTTATTATAGTGAATTCTAGGGAATTTATAGGGGATTCAGCTGTCTAAGCCTCGGTTGACACCATTTTTGATGAAATGGCAGCCGTTGCCATTGAATCACCCTTCCTCATCTTGGCAGCGATGGCCTTCCCCATCCTGACTAGGATTCCGACGTTAGACATCCTTGAGACCTGAAATGAAAAGAGTCAGAAACATATCCTTAACGTTTTCCTCTTGATCCAAGCAAATCATCCATAATTGGCTAGCAACCAATTAATTCACTAGTTGTAGGCGGCATCACTCGCCTCACAACTCATTAAACATTACCAATCAGTCAGTGATGAAACCCCAACCGATCCCAATCAGTACACCTGATAGTTAATTACTATCAGATGCCCTTATTTCGTCAGCCCTTCCACCTGATGAGATATTAAGTATTTATCCAGATCAATCCCCGACAGATATGACCAAATAAATATCCTAAAATCCCCCAAACGTAGTTCCTCCAAAATTTGGGTCAACCAATTTCCAATTCACTTCGCCTTAGGGAATTTTTCCCCAGCAATACCAGGTAATCTAGCAGGCTGGGAATATGGGCAAAAATCCCAAAACATCCCCCCTCTTGCCTAGATTTCCAGTGAGAAAAGGACTGGGCATGGAAACACCACTTCAGACACCTGGTCAAATAGTTCATTGGTTCAAGCGGAGTACTTCATCAATACTCAACGCTGCTCAGGATGACCTTCAGCATATGGCATTTCTCCTCTTCCTCCTCACTACCACCTACTCAGAGCGCGGTCCCCACGACCTCTTGTCATGCCAGGCGATCAATTTACTCGTGACAATCTTTTTCCTGGGATCCAGTTTTCCCCCCATCAGGGTATATGACCCACTGTCATATTCAGGTTTCTTGGTCCGGCGTCCTAGAATTCCTGATTCTCTCCTCGTCCTAGACAGGAGACTCTTGCCATCAATATTCATCTCACGGCATAATTAAGAATACTCATTTATATTCACCTTCAATAATTTCTTTTATAACTTCTTAGCTGTAAGTCATTCTTCCCTCAGAAAGCTTATTTCATTAATTTTATGAAATTAATTTTCCAAAATTGGAGCCTAATGGAGTGTAGGGTGCATAATGTCAACTTCTATATCAGCCCGACATCCCCCCTCTAGTCCTGCTCATATGTCAAACTCAGAGTCTCGCTACCAACAGCTTCTTAACAGTCTATCCAATTTGGACCTTCGCCTCTTTCAGCGAATGAGTCAGGATGCTCGGCGGACCCTCTTCTATGGTCCTTCCAGGACTCATACACCTAGCCTGGCGCAAGCAGCTAGTCCTTCCGTTGAGTTACCAGAAGCAGTATCCAATCCCATCAAAACCAGGTGTGTCATCATTTCAAATAACTCTCGGCTGACTCTTCCCTTGCAGTTGATCCCCAAGTTGGACTTCAAAACCCTTCTGGATTCAGCTCCTTTCACTGAGGCTCCAAACATCATTTTCAATGCTCTGGAGGTTATGCTGACTGCTCCAGATTGTTCATTCCTGGCTGGGTTGGATTTGATCCCTGAGTTCCTCTTCCAGCTTGGTCAATTCTACAAACCCGCTGTATTGGTTTCTGAGCTCACAATTGGGAACAGCATTCATACTGAGCTCCCCTATGCTGAACTTTGCGTGCAAGTCACTGAGGCATTGTCATTAGCGCTGAATCCCTCAGATCTGGACAACCTTCTGGATTGGGATACTGCCACTTATGCTCTCCGCTTTGCTGGCCAAGCTCTTCAAAGTTTGTCAATGAAGCTTTCAGCCTCACCTGACTTTCATTGGTCATTCAGCTTCAGCTTCTGTGAAGCTCGTAGTCATCATTTACAGGATGCAATCCATTTGTTACATGACTGCCTCTTCTCTGGAGCTTCCCATCACTATCTTCCATTGATGGCACTAATTGGGGGTATGATTTGACAACCTCCCTGAGTATTCCTTCTTCGCTGCTGGCTCACATGTCTGGCGTTCTTGATGAGGCCCATCAGCAGGCACTCAAGACAAATCTTCCAGCGCCAGTGCCTTATTAGGATTACTCAGGGTTATTTGCCAATTGCCTCTTCCTTTATTGCTGTTTTCCACCCCACTCCAGAGTTTCACGATTGGCATCTTCTGACATATCTATTTCTCTTCCCCTAGTCACGTTTTCTCAGGGCTCGGCGTCAGCTCAACAAATGTGGTTTTGAGTAGGACTCGCCCTTGCAAGTGTCTGATTGCATATCAATTTTGATGGACTATTCCTCCCTACTGCGATCCATCCTCCCTCCCCCAAGAGGCGACATAGGTGGAATCATCCCCACACTGAGGACAATTAAAAATAAAAAATAAAATTTTTATAAAAATATATCAGCTTCTTTTTTCTTATCTACGCTTTTTATATATATATATATATATTTTTTTTCAATTTTTTATTTTTTTTTTTTTTTTTTCTATGGGACTTGACCTTGTTTCAGTTCAGAGGTCCATCTTTTCCCCCAAACTGGATCCTGGGCACTTAAACCTACCAGTTTTCTATGGTTCAGAGGTCCTTTTTTTCAGACTTAACCATCTAGATTGGTTCAGAGGTCCTTTTTTCAGACTTGACCTAATCATTAGGACATGACCAACTTAATGGTTCATCGGTCCTTCAGGAACTCTTTTTTTATTTTTTTCTTTGATCCATTGCTTTAAATATTTAGCGTGGACTCAATTTACTACTCTTCCATCCAAGAGATTCTTGATGGAATAAGCATCAGTCACCGTCTTGGCAATTACTTCAAATGGACCTGACCATAGCGCATCCAACTTGTTTCTTCATCTGAAACCATGTGTATCAATAGGCAACTCTTTCTCCTATTTGATATTCTTCTAATGGCGGTCAGTTTTTATCATCTGTCAATTTCGCTTGTATCCTTTTCTTTAAGGTAGTATCAAATGCTTGTGATTGCATATCAATCAGGATACTCATCAGTCAGTTCAGGTATTGTTTGGTACTCATCCCTGACGTAGGTTCTACTACCAAATATAATATCAGTGGTAATGCGGCCTTCCTTCTGTAAAGTAATTCAAATGGCGTCTTTCCCGTCGCCATATGATAACTAATGTTGTAGGCAAACGTCACCAAACTCAGGTATGTTCCCCACATGGAAGTTCTCCCTGTGACTAGCTTCCTCAGCGTCGTGGCCAGCGTCCCATTGACCCGTTCTACCAGTCCATTCATCTCCAGCTGATATGGTACTGACACAACTCCCCAGATCCCCATTATTTTGTTTAGCCTTGGGATCACATGGGACATGAAGTTGGTCCCATTATTGCTCAGTATAACTTGTGGACACCCATGCTGGTATACTACTTGATCCAGGATGAATCTCGCAGTACTGGTAGCATCAACTCAGGTTAATGCTTTTGTTTTGACCCATCTCATCAGATGATTGATGGCTACTATGATGTATTTCACTCCTCCTGTACTCATTGCCAATGGTCCCATCATGTCAATAGACACTGTGTGCCATGCAAATCCAGGTCAGACTAGTCAGTATCCAGTTGTATTCTTGTGTGGTTTATGCAGTTGGCATTCCACACAACAAGCCAGATGGTCCATGACATCATAATTAATTGATTCCCAGTAATAATACTGGCGAATATGGTCAGTTGTTTTTCTCAGGCCTCCATGCCCAACAACCTTATGAGCAGCTTGAATGATTGCTGCTCTCTCTGACAGTTTTGGGAATAATAGCCATTTCCCATTTATGTCTTGAAATACTTGTCCATCCATGGTCTCAGTGTTTTCCATCACTTTTTGAAGCGCACTTTGGATTTCTTGAGGCTCATCCTCAATTCTTCCTTTGACCATTCTCTGGAATAACTCATCCACCTGCGGATATACCAACTGGACCATTGGTAACTGTGATAAGCCATCCACATTTTGGTGAGAAGCCCCCACTCGGTGGACTATCTCATAATCATAAGCCTGAAGTTTGAGTGCCCATTGGGCCAGTTGTCCTTCAGGTTCCCTCAGATTGTGCAGCCAACACAACGAAGAGTGGTCCGTCACCACCTTAAAGTGCATTCCATGGACATACACCCAAAACTGTTTACAGGCATAAATGACTGCAAGGCATTCACGCTCAGTTATGGTGTAATTCCTCTCTGCGGCAGAGAGTGTCTGGCTCACATATGCAAAGTCCTGAGCCTCTTTATTCCATACAAATCCTTTTTTGGATCCTTTAATAAATGGAATAAAGGCTCAGCTATTCAAGCGAAGTCCCAAATAAATCTTCTATAGTATATGACCATCCCAAGGAATACTTGAATGTCTCAGACACTCTTTGGCACAGCCATCTGTTCAATAGCTGCTATCTTCTGGGGTTGCGGCTGCAATCCATTTTCATTGATCACAAATCCCAGGTATTCAAGCTCCTTCTTGAAGAAGTGGCACTTCCATGGCTTGATCTTCAGGTTAGCCATGGACAGTTTCTTATACACTTCCTCAAAGTGCTTAAGGTGATCAGTAAACGTCCTACTGAACACTTTTATACCATCCAGATATACCAAGATGCACAACAACTTCAGGTCGCTTAATACCACATCCATGGCCCTCTGGAACATTGCGGGCGCATTACAGAGACCCTGGGGCATCCTAATCAGTTGGTTTAACCCCTGTGCGGTGATAATTGCACATTTTTCCTGGTCTTCTACTGGCAAGTCAATCTTCCAGTATTTTGAGATTAGATCCATCGCGGAGAAATACTTTGCTTCTCCTAATTGGTCTAGCACATTGTCAATCCTTGGTAGGAGATACAAATCCTTCTTCATAATTTTATTCAGCCTCCAATAGTCAATCACTACCTGATTTGATCCATTTTTTTCTTTACAATCAAAATCAGGCTTGCCCAGGGACTTGATGACGGAACTAGAAGCCCATGCTTTACTAGTTTGCTAATCTCATCTTCCACTACCACCTTGGAGGCTTTTGATCTTTGGATCAGTCTCATTCTTATCAGTAAATTTTCTCCAGTGTCAACTTTGTAAATTATGCTTTGCGCGCATCCCAAATTGTGATCATCCTGAGCGAATATTTCCTGATATCTCTTGAATAATTTGAGGACCTCCTCCTTCTGCCCTTCTGGCAGATCTGTGAGCTGCTCTAGATCAACTAATAGGTTGATGCTGTTGGCCGCTCTGGCTGGTAATCCCGATTCCTTGAGAGATCCAAAACTCATGGAATCATCTTAATTCTGCCATCAGGATTAAATGAACAATGCAATGATTTGATTTTTCTTAACCTTCATCAGTTTTTCGCTTAAATTCGCCAAGAGAACTAGTATTTCTCCATGGCCTGGCATTATTATCCCAGGAGCCACCCAAGGCTCCACTCTGGACTTCTTCCAGGGGCTTCCAACCTCTCCATACAACAACACTGGAATCTCTAGAGTCAACCTTGTGTCAACTATCATCTGCAATTCAGCCAGTATGGTTTCTTCTTTCTTGATCCACAAAGGAATTCCCCGGTTCTCTGGGATCTCAGCTGACATCTCCCGTCACTTTCTACTAACTAATTGATACTGAATTGGTACAATGCCATCATTGTATATCAGGTTAATAAATTATTTCTCCGGTTCAACAGAACTTCATCATTCTTTTGATATACTAATGGTAACGTCTGACCCAGGATGGTCAACATATTATCCTCAAAGTTACATTTAACTCCGTATTTCTGCAGAAACTCCGTTCTGATCAGGATATCATAGTTTTGATTTGCTAAAACTATTGCTGGTGCGGATACCACCAATGATCTGAATCGTAGTGGCAGCACACTATATGCTCCACAGGAAATGGTGGTGTTTGGCCCAGCTGTTCCATATTCCTTCTTGTGTTTTAAGTCTGTGGAGATCTTCCTCTTCTTCACCAGCTTGGTTGACACAATGTTAATGGGCGCTCCGCTGTTGACTATCGCCCGTATCCTTACTCAATTTACCTGAATATCTATATATGTACACTCAGTGTATTGTAATAAGGTATTTACTGAGTGAATTGCGGCGTTATTAGCCGAATCTAGGGTAATAATGATCTGCGCCAATAATTCAGGAAACAAATTCTTAATCGCACTAAGGGGAATTGAGAGGTTGGCCTCATCTAAGAGAACATTGGTTAACTCATCAGGATTCTCGGTGGTCCAAATCTTCTCCACCAGTTGTCAGGTGTAAAGCCGGGCAACCTCCTGAACTACCTCGGGGTCAATCTTCTTTGCCCCAGCTCTGGTCACGGCGTTTATGCCCATGTTGACCACTTGATATATTGGATCCTGCTCATCATCCACAAACAGATCGCTGATATCTATTTCTTCATTCATCACATTGGGAGGAACAGGGTTCTCCGTCATCCTAGACTGTTCCTTGTCTAAACAGTGGGACCTTTTCCTGAATCCTTGGTGGCTGCTATTTCCTTAGCCTGGACCATATTAACTTGATCCTTCAGCTTTTTGCAGTGTGCAGCAAAATGCCTTATCCGCCACACTGAAAAGCAGACCTTTTTCTTGTTTAACCAATTGTAATCCTCAGGCTTATTCCCCAGCACAGTTCAGTTAAAAGTCTCCTTTGCTCCTTCGCCTCCCTTCATGGGATTTAAACTTTGGACCAGATTTGACTTGAAGCTTCTATTAGGAGCATCAAAATTTGCTCCCAAAATCTTCAAATTGTCTACCGTTTGCGAGGTAGTTATCTCAGTTGTGAATAAAGTAGACACCATTTGATGCAAATCATGATAGGGCCGAAGGGCTGCTTGCAAGGCGATTCTTGCATCAAAGTCATCTAACACCTTCACTATGGCCAGGATCTGTGATTCCCGGTAGAATCAATCTGCAAAGCTTGCAAGAGACTCATCTTTATGGAATTGAATTCCCATAAAGTCTTGCTTGCATTTTGACATGCGGGTTGGACTGCCAAATTCCTTCATTATTGCTGCCTTAACCTCAGCATAAGACCAGCTGTCCCCCTCCAGGTGGGGTAACACCAGATTCTGGCAATCTGTGTTTAGGCAGTTCATGACTGTCAACGCCTTCTGATGATCCCTGTATCCATTCATGGTCATGTTGAATAGTCAGAAAAATGGCGGGGCGTTATCCCAATGGAATTTAGGCAATTTAGGGGTTGCTCTAAATTCCTCCAAGTCAGTTCAGGCTGACTCTCTTGGGTTGGCTACTCAGTTTACTTGTGGAGTGTCATTGGGCATCATCTCCAAAATAGCATTGAATGCGGGTGGCATATTTCTTGGGGTATTCATCTTCCCAATTATCATTTGAAGACTTCCTTCTTCGGCATCATTGGCCATGTCAGACTCGCTTGCACTTCTGTGTGCTTTCAATTTCTCTATTTCTTTTAATAACTTCTCAATGTCCACACCAAATTTTCTCATTTTAGCATTCCGCTTCACATTCTGTTTTCAGAAATAGGACCTCTCAGACGAGGTCTCCTTCTTTCTTCTTTAATGAGTTTACTTTGCCAAGTAACTCGTTCCTGAAGTTGGCTATGTTGTCAAATCCTTCCTCCACCTTGGTTACTCATTCCTCCAAGGCCGTGAACTCCCGGTGGTACATAGAGTTTAAAGCGTTCTGGTTCACTGTGGCAATCTCAGTCCACAAACTACGCATCTCTTCTTTATACGACATTCTGGATTAATTCTTCTACTCAACTACCCCTGTAGTGAGCACCACCTTGTAAAAATTTATAGGTTTCCTGATTATTTTTGGCCAATAACCCCTATAAACTTATTACTGCACAGGTTCAATTTCCTCGTGCGCCTCACTTTGTAAGAATATATATAAACTGATAATAGTATGGCGACTATTATCTATAGTCAAGTTAGAATTATCTTCAGGCCTAATGCTTTAGCCGGTATTTCTGATAATACTGAATATCGCACTCTTAAGGATTCATTCCCTAAAATTCTGTCCACTTGATCTTCATTAAGATCCTCTGATGACAGTACCTTCAGCCCAACACACAGTCAGCAGCAATCCCTTAGCTGTGATTCCCTTTGTCTCTAGATCCCCATTCGGATCTCTACTCTTCTCTGGGAGTCTACCAATTATTGCCTTCTGCAATAATATCCTTGAGATGGAATCTTCACGCTAGATGCTGATAGTCTGACTATTACCAAATCTACAGTCAAACTAATAAGGTTCTTTATTAGTTCTTTCCTGACTTTAGACTTGTGTTAATCAGTGAGTGTTTTCCAGTGTAATACTTGAGTGCTCTACTACTATACCACTTTACTACTGTACTATTACTTTTGATTTTTTAGTCTTTTTTATTATAGTGAATTCTAGGGAATTTATAGGGGATTCAGCTGTCTAAGCCTCGGTTGACACCACTTTTGATGAAATGGCAGCCGTTGCCATTGAATCACCCTTCCTCATCTTGGCAGCGATGGTCTTCCCCATCCTGACTAGGATTCCGCCATTAGACATACTCGAGACCTGAAACAAAAAGAGTCAGAAATGTATCCTTAACATTTTCCTCTCAATCCAAGCAAATCATCCATAATTGGCTAGCAACCAATCGATTCACTAGTTGCAGGTGGCATCACTCACCTCACAACTCATTAAATATTCCCAATCAGTTGGTGATGAAAACTGACCAATCCCAATCAGTACACCTAATAGTTAATTACTATCAGATGCCCTTATTTCGTCAGCCCTTCCACCTGATGAGATATTAAGTATTCATCCAGATCAATCCCCAACAGATATGACCAGATAAATATCCTAAAATCCCCCAAACGTAGTTCCTCCAAAATCTGGGTCAACCAATTTCCAATTCACTTCACCTTAGGGAATTTTTCCCCTAACGATACCAGGTAATCTAGCAGGCTGGGAATATGGGCAAAAATCCCAACACCATCCATGAGTGGCCCACTCCAATGATTTAAAAGCAATTTAGAAGCTCCTTGGGCACTATAATTTTCTTCAAAAATTCTCTCCTGCCTCATCCCAGGTAGACACCCCACTTCATCCACTCATGGGAAAGTGTGTCAAAAAGATAGCAAGTTAATTTTAGACTGACCTGCCAATTGAAGTGCCAAAGCACCCAAATGACAAGTCCAAATGCCGTGGCACTGCTACTTGTGTGACTACTAATAAACCAGGAAGGGATTTAATCACTGAGTGCCCATGAGCCATAGTTATGTATATGAACCTAGCGAAGAACCAGGTAAACAAAGCCATGGGCCCCATGAGCTTTGGAAATATAAGCGGGTAGGGAGGCTTAGATTTGAACATAATAAAAAACTGGAATTGGGTAGAGGGATTTTTATTAATCTAGTTAACAAAAATCAAGAACAATGTCTCAGTGCAAAGAAACTGATTAAATAGTGTTCCATTTGGTAGTTTTGTCAAAGCTGGGATCAGGGCTCTCAAATTTAGAACTAACTCAGCGAATTTTTGAGGGAAGGGGAAATATCAAATTCAATATGAACTGACATTAAAAGAATCAGTGGTGGGCCGAGTCACTATTGGTTTGCATGTAAACGCCTGACCTATGAATTTACTGCGTTTACTGCAGTTAGTACAACAGCGTTTGGCCCAATGGGCAACGGGATTCTTCAAAGCCACCCTACATAGGGATGGTCCCAACAGGTTGGAAACGGGTTCAGGGTGACCAACACACCCGTGCCCAGTCATGGGGCATTTGTTCAGCTAAGCAGGATTCCTTGAGCAATGATCCTAATTTTTGTGATGAGGGTTTCAAATAATTGGCAACAATCCCTGATAGTGATATATGCCTGTTGGGGACAAAGCCCAATAATTTTGAGAGGAATTTAGGGTCAGCCATCATACTGCTTAATGGCTTGATGTCATTGGCAATTTTGACTGAGAATTCAATGTTTTTCCCCTTCCAGCTATATGTTGTGCACCCATCGGGCTTGGTCCCATATGTTTTGAACATTTTGACTCCAATTTCAAGGATTCGGCACCATTGGCTTTATAGAGTTCATCCAGCTCATGAGGATAACGGTTTCCAATGCTTTTGGCACAGATTTCCTCTATTTGGCGAACTAACTCTGTTGAGGTAAGTGCAGGGACTGGGGGAGGAATCTTCAGAGGGAGCGCTATTACCCAAAGCTCATCTACCACATGGGTGAGGTTGCCCTGTGTGAAGAGAGGTACAGCTGTCCTCTTTGGACCCTTTTTGTTAGGAAATGGGAAAATTGCCAGATCCACACAGAGGGTACGTTCCCCTGGACTTACATTACCCTTACCTTTTGCCAGAGGAGGAGCGCCTGCTCTGGAAAACAGCGTGAGGCCTACTTTTTTCTGAGCCTTGGGCAACTTGATTGTCATTAAAGCTGCAACCTTTATGAGGGGGACAGAGAGTATTGGGATGGGACATGTAAAAAGCCTCGACCTGTTCCATGCAGCTTGTGCAATCAAGGGCTTTTACCCAGCTGTTTTTATAGGCTGAATAACCCTTACATGCAGAGATACTAAACTGACCTCTGAGATCTGCAAGATGCTAAAATGCTCTCCACTTCAGCCTCCTCCACATCCTCAATCACTATTGGCTCAGGATTCAAAGGGAGAGTCCCCTTGAATGGAGACAACTGAGATACATGAAAAACTAGATGTTGTTTCCAGTGAGAAGTAACTTTAAATGGAAGCACCATTCCTCAAATCCTCCTCCACCAAATGGGGCCCAAACGCTTGCTTGCAAACTTCTGGGAGGGTACCTGCATCTGCAAATGGCGCGTATCAAGCATGGAATATGAACCCACCACAATGTTATGAGCTGTTAGCCGTTATGATCTGCAAAAAGCTTATAATCACTGATAGCCTTAGTGAGATGCTCCCACACCAAGCACTGAGTAGACCAAATATGCTCTGCATGATCCGTGGCAGCTGGGACCTCAGGCTGTAGACAAGGACAGAATGATTATGAGGGGTATACCCTAAAGTCGCTTCATAAGGTGAAAACCCAGTAGAGGCATGCGTCCCATTATTATAAGCAAATTGAGCAAGAGGAAGTCATTGTTCCAGGTATCATGCACGGCCACAGCATAGAAGCGCAAGTACTGTTCCAAGATCTGATTAACTCGCTAAGTTTTTCCATCAGACTGGAAGTGATACACTGTGGATCAACAAGGTGTAATTTTTAAAATTGATAAAAGCTCATTCAAGAACCACGCTGCAAACTGGGGACCACGGTCACTGATAATCTCCTGCAGGAGACCAAACACAGAAAACACATGTCTCATGAAGAGACAGGCAGTTTCTTTTGAAGAAATGGCGGATGAGCAAGGGATAAATAGGGAAAATTTTGTAAATCAATCAACCACCACCATCACCGCAGTAAAGCCATTAGAATAGGGAAGTTTGACAATAAAATTCACGGAAACTGATGTACATGGACCCTCCGCCTGTTGTAAAGGGCGAAGGAGACCATTCCTTCCTGATCAATCTGACTTTGCCCACATGAAGGTAACACAATTGGCGTTCCAGGCTGGTAAATCATTTGATAAGCTGCCCAATTATAAGTACACTTAATCAAGTCAATACATTTCTTACTACCCAGATAGCCAACTGTGAGGGGGTTGTGATGAGCCTGAAACACTATGGCTCTAACAAGAGGAAAAACACATACCCACAACCAAAAATGAATAAGACCCACTGACAAGAAAATAAAAGGAATGCTTATGAGCTGGGAGGAACATTCGTTCCAAAAGCTCCACTCCTTTGGGACAAGTAATTTAGCTGCTAAAACCCGGGAAATAAGATGCTCATTGGGAGCCAAGTCCACTGAGGAGATCATGGGAAGGATGATGGATAAGATTTGGGTGGGAGGGTAATGATAACCAGATCCACCTCATCAGGATCTACAGGGTAATTTGCGGAATTATGACTTAAGAAGTTGGGAAGAACATTCAACGCTCCTTTCACAAACTAATATTGAAGTTAAAGCTACACAAATCCTAGTAGGTTTGAGCTTGCCTGCATCCCAACTTCTGTGGTTTGCAGAAGTAGAGAAGGGCTTGATGATCCATTTGCACTGTTAACTCATGTTGAGCACCCTTCAAAAGATATTGCCAATGGGTCAGGGCCCATGCCACAGCTGCCAGCTCCTTATCATAGATGGCCCAAGGCTGCTCCATAGGAGAGAACTTGTGGGAAAAGTAGGCGATGGGATGCTCTAACCTCTCATGCTTCTGAAGAAATACAGCCCCCACCACAACAGATGATGCATCGCAGGCTACAACGTAGGGCTTGTAGGGGTCCAAATGTTTTTAGGATAGGGGGAGACAAAAACACCTCTTTAATCGACTCAAATATCTGCTGGAACTCAGGCGTCCAACGAAATGGGACATCCTTACCCATAACTGGATGAAGTGGGGCGGCTAACTGAGATAAGGTAGGGAAATTTTTTAAAAATTGATAGTGCCCAAGAAGCTGCTTAATTGCTTTTGGGTCATCAGAGTGGGCCGCTCATGTTTGGCATCCAAGATTTAAGGAAAAATGGCGTACCCATCTTTTAGAATGAGATTGCCTAAAGGTGTCACCTCCTCCTGATAAAACTCACATTTGAAGGCTTAACAAAAAGGCACACCTTATGTAAGGCCGCCACAATGGCTTCCAAACCTTTTGCATGTTATTCAGGAGTCAGGGAGTGTAACAAGATATCTTTGATATAAGCTACCACACAGGTGAACCAGAGATTACCCAACACATTATAAATCATTATTAAAAATGTGCCTGGTGCATTTTTCAACCCAAAGGGCATTGATCAAAATTGGAAAATACCCCTCTTCATTCAGATAGCAGTAAGCCATTCCTGACCTTTCATCACCCAAATTTTGTTAAAGGCATTAACAAGACCGAGTTTGGAGATCACTATGGCTTAACAATCGCTTGGCTGAATGTCTGCTCCAATGGCAAAGGGTAGGGATCATGGGGTGTGATTTTATTTTAGTGACCATAATCTACACAGGGATGATGGAAACCATCGGCCTTCTTGGCAAAAACGATGGGAGAAGCAATTGGTGATGTCTCTTTGAACAACCACCCTTTCATAAGCATGTCATCCAACCGTGCATTGAGAACAGCCTCCTCCTCCGCTGTATGTGGGTACAATGGACAGTTAATATTCACCACCTACACCATTATTCTAAACCCTAAATCGAATTTAGTATAGGGGGGAGATGGTCCGCCTTATTGGATCCAAAAATACTTCAATATCCATCAATGCCTAAGGGAAATTTGATGGGAGACCAGCAGGGGAAATAGTGGAAGTGATGGAACTGTGCCCTTGAGATTTTATAAGGATATCCACTAAAAGAAACTCCCTTCCGTCTGGTAATTTGCAAATGACAACATATTAGACTCCAGGTGAATTCTAACATGCTGTTGATGCCACTAACCCACCCCTAAGATTACTGGAAACACCAAGTTTGGCGTTGCAGAGAACTGATTGCAAAAGCTAAACTGGTGAACAGAGAATGGTACTGGGCGTCAAACTAGGTATGAGGGCTGAAATGCCGAAGAAGTGACCATCACTGTAGGACCCAACTTCAGGTCAAGTTCCAACTGGTGGGCTAGCTCTACACTCATAAAATTACCCACTGCTCCAGTGTCCACCAAGGCCTCAAAGGACAGATGGTGAGCTCAATACTTATTTTCATGGGCAATTAAAAGTAGGAGAAATATTTTTTATTGTCAGCTATAGTTGTGTCTGTGGATAAGTAAGAATTTTACTAAGATTAGGGGAAAATAAAAGGTTTGCAACAGGAGTAACTACTTTTTAAGTCGGAATGCCACAATAAACTGACATGCGCACATGAGCCATGGTTACTTTTTAATATTGAATTGGACAATTATTTGGAATAGGGATTTGACAACAAGGCCACCATGGCGGCTCCTATCATGAAGATCCCATTATGGAGGGTGGGCTTAGACAATTCGAGAGGGACTAGGCTATTGTGGCCATAGTAAAACTTTTTCACAATCTTATTCAGCTGAAAGAAAAGGACCCCAGTTATGACCATCTCAACAAGAAGTGCGGAAATGGTTAGAATATTGGTTGGTTGATTATGTCAGGAAGTTAGCAAGTTAACTTTAGACTGACCTGCTAATTTAAGTGTCGAAGCACCCAAATGACAAATCCAAATGCCAGTGGAACTGCTACTCATGTGACAATTATAAAACCAGGAAGGAATTTCATCACTGAGTGCTCATGAGCCATAGTTATGTATATGAACCTAGCGAAGAACCAGGTAAACACAGCCATGGGCCCCATGAGCTGTGGAAATATAAGCGGGTAGGGAGGCTTAGATTTGAACATAGTAAAAAACTTGAATTGGGTAGAGGGATATTTTATTGATAGTTAAATAGTGAAAATCAACCAACAATTTCCTCAGTGCAATGCAACTGATTAAATAGTGTTAAACTCGGTAGTTTTGTCAAAGCAGGGTTTGGGGCCCTCAAATTTTAACCTAACCCTGTGAATTTTTGAGGGAGGGGAATATTGACTTCAATCTGAACCATCATCAAAAGAATTGGCAGTGGGCCAAGTTGATTTCAGTTTGCACACAAATTTCTGACCTGAGACTTTACTGCATTTACTGCAGCTAGCATGATGGTGTTTGGCCAAAGGGCAACGGGGATCCCCCAGAACCACCCCACATAGAGACAGTCCCAACGGGTCAGAAACGGGTTCAGGATGACCAACCCACCCATGCCTGGTCACTGGGGCACGTTCATTCAGCCAAACGGAATTTCTTGAGCAACGACCCCAATCTTTGTGGTGTGGGTTTTTAATTATTGGCAACAATCCCTGATGGTGATATATGCCCATTGGGGACAAGACCCATCAATTTTGAGTGAAATTTAGGGTCAGCCATTTTACTGCTTGATGGCTCAATGTCATTTGGCGATCTCAACTGAGAATTCATTATTTGTCCCCTTCCAGCTATGAGTTGTTCACCCATCAGACTTAAATCCCATATGTTTTTAAAATTTTATATCTAATTTTGAGGATTCAGTGCCATCAGCTTCATAGAGTCCACCCAGCTCATGGGGATGACAGTTTCCAATAACTTTGGCACAGCTTTTCTCTATTTGGCGAACTAACTCTGCGGAGGTAAGTTCTGGGTCCAGGGGAGGAATCTTCAGAGGGAGTGCTGTTACCCATCATTTGTCTACCACATGGGCAAGGTCTCCCTGTGTGAAGAGAGGTAAAGCTGCCCTCTTTGGACCCTTATTGTTAGGAAATGGGAATGTCGTGATTCCAATATGACTGGATGATAAGCCCTGAGTTGATATAGTGGAACGGATGGAATCTGCCAAATAGTTATGAGTATGATTAATTCAAGAGCTTTAAAATGAGGCGATATTGGGTTACTGGGAAATCGGCCAAATTGGGCGATCATGAATTAACAAATGAAGAATTGAAGGAACCAATGAGATATGGCGAATTAAATTAATAAGCCATGAAAGTGATACCATCCAAAGTTGCTACAATACAAGCAGGATGAGATGATCATGGGAGGAGGTTGTTAGTAGTTTGGAAGTGAGTAGAACAGCGAGAATCTGCTGTATTAGTATATTAAAATAAAAGAGAGTTGTGGGAGCGAGTGCTCCATATAGGAAATATATTTATAAGTCTATTACATTGTGTTGAGGACAACGATCATCATATCATTGGCCTAACTGCTCAGTGGGTCAAACCCTATGCAAAAATTCGTCGGCATATTTCTCAAATACCGCCAATTTTATAGCAGTGGTGCTCACTACATGGGGCCCATTGACCAATAACAATACAATGAACACTCAGCTGCTGTCCATGTTGCATCCAGATTGTTCTAATAATACATCTGCATGAAATGTTGGCCCTGTTGCATATGAGGAGTTGAGACTCACATTAGATACTGTGCTCAAAAAGCAAGATATGTTGCTCCAAAAGGTTTACAGTGATAAGTTGCCGCCATTTGATCGCAAAAGAAACATTCATGGGTTCTTTCGACAATTTTAGTTTGCAACTGAAGGTTCTTTGGATCAACGGAGGGCGAAACTATTGCTCTCCTCTTTGGATGTTGGGAGTGCTGATCAAGTCATTTGTTACCTCTCAGCTAGTTCCGTTTCATACCATGAATATAAGGAGACAGTGCTGCGGTTGTTTTGTGGAACCACGAAAATGTTTCAAAGAAAAGCTAAGTTTCTAACCATTGGATTTCACCATGATGAGACCCTCACTGTGTTTGCTGATTGCTTCTCAGCAGAGGCCCACGTGTTAATTGGGGCTGGATTTTTATCTGAATTTGATGCAAGCATAGCGTTGACCTCTGCTGTGAAACCATACTGAGAGCTTTTTAATGCTTTGGCTCCATATTTAGAGGCTGATATACCTTTGCTTAAACTTGTTCAAATTCTACGCCGCTATCTGCTACCTTCCCTCCACCCAGTATAGAGCGGAGCCCTAATGCCTCCGTTGCTAGCCTTGTTTATATGGAGGAATCATCCATCCCTGTTCAGCGCCTGGTTGGCAATCCCTGATCTTATTATAATCACCAGACTCGTTTTCAACCACGTTGCCAGCAGCAGTTCACCTCCCAGGATGGGCCTGGCTACACTGTTCAATACCAGTCCACCTTTTCTGGTGGCCCATTTTACAACACTCAAGAATGCAGGTCTCATAGGGCTAATTGCTTTTCATGTGGTTGGCCGGGGCACCTGGCTAGGAGCTGTCATAATCATTGGGTTCAGTAGCTATCGTGGGAGCAGTATAATCAGGGAAAAGTCAGAGCGGAATAGAGATGGGACTCCCTACCTCCGCTATTCTGACATAAAACGTCCCATCTGAACCTATTCCTACACAGCCAGCAGAAGCTTCTCCATACAATGACACCTTTCTAAATCAGCAGCCAGTTGGAGGGGTAAATGTGCTAACCCAAATGCAATTCATAGATACAGCTGAAGCAGGCCCCCAGAAGCAACCAAAGCTTTATGCCTGTCAAATGTTTAATAAACTTTCTTCTGATGAACCAGATCCATATGCTGATGCGCTTCTCTTAGAAGGGGTGAATGTGGCCCTCCCTGTACAAGCTATTGTTAAAGAATACCCTAAAATTGGGGAGGGTATTATGAGCTTCCTTGGAAAAAGTGATGCGTTAAACGTCCATGTTATAAACAATCAGAATGCATCTTATTCTGAGTGTACTTACTGTGACAATGTTGTAGCAAAAACCCGAGTTCATGCAATAATTGATACAGGTGCCCCAATCAACATAGTGTCCACTAAGTTGGTGACAAGGCTGGCGTTAAAGCCTGATGTGGAATATCATATGATGTATGGGACTGCAGGTGCGGAAAACACAGTCTCTGAAGGAGTGTACAGCGCACTACCTTTGCAATTCAGGTCAATTGTCATTGTAGCCCCAGCCATAGTGCTACCAAACAATAACTATGACCTTTTAATCAGAACTGCTTTTATGCGCCACTATGGGGCTGTTGTTGATATGACCACCAAGACATTCGAAATTATGGGGCAGCGGATCCAAATTTACTTTACCTCCAGAGGAATGTCAAAAGATCCGGTACACATGAGTCATATTAACCTTGCCTATGGTGATGGGGTGGTTTCAGTTTGCTACCATTGACTTAAGAGCAAGACATGGGCCCTTCCCCATCAAATTTATGAATATTAAGGTCTACCGCTTAGAGCTGCTGGCTCTATATCTATTCCCTCTGGCCATCAAGAAATTATAAGCACTGAGTTAGAGGTGGAAGTGCCTGCTGGGCTATATGGGGAGGTCATTGGGCCCTATCAACAATCATGGCTTGAGCCCCATGTGGCCCCTGGCATTATACTCCCAGGGCATGGGGAGATCAAGGTCTTGGTAGCAAATCTCCAGGATAAACCAATGCAAATCTGCTGACACCAAGTAGTTGCATTTCTACATTTCATTCCAGTTGAGGAGGTCCTCAGGATTCATGAGTTTGGTACATTGGATGATTTTGGTCTGCCCATTGAAACACAGCCTGGCGTAATGGCAGTTGTACCGCGTGAAAATTTAATGGGGTTAACAGAAGATCAGATGGATCAAGTGGAAGCTTTATTCCAAAAATACAAAGAGATATTTGCTGTTGATGATCATGATTTGGGGTGCACCCAAGGAGTGATCCATCACGTGGACACTGGAGATCATCCCCCATCAGATCTTGACCAATCCGTCAATCTAGAGCAGTGGAAGAAGTCGTCACAGCAGAAATTGATAAACTGTTGGAGCAAGGAATGCTTGAATAATCAAAGAGCCCATGGGCTTCCCCTGTCCTAATTGTCAAAAGAAGGATGGTACTAACCGGGTAGTTATAGACTACCGCAAGCTCAACAGCATTACAAAAAAAGGACTCATACCCTTTGCCACGAATTGATGATGCATTGGACTGGTTGGGGGAGCTCGTTACTTCTCCACAATGGACTTAATATCTGGCTATTGGAAGATTGAGTTACCTGTGGCGGAACAAAAAAATGCGCCATTATCACTTCCAAAGGGCTTTTCCAACCAACACGTATGCCACAAGGGTTATGTAATGCCCCAGCTACTTTCCAACGGGCAATGGACACCATCCTTGGCAACTTGAAGCTGTCATGCGTTCTTGTATATCTTGATGATATTAACGTTTTCTCCCGCACAGTTTTCTGAGCACCTTAACCATTTGGAAGAGGTATTCCATCCGGTTAGCTAAGGCCAACATCAAGATCAAACCTCGGAAATGTCATTTTTTAAGGATCAGCTGGAGTACCTCGGTTTTGTAGTTGATGCAACAGGGCTGAGGCCCCAACCAGCTAAGGTGGAGGCCATTTGGAAGATGACCATACCAAGCAGTAAGTGGGATATACAAGTATTTTTAGGGATGGTTGGCTACTATCGCTGATTCATACCTAACTTTAGTTGTATTGGAGGACCACTGTTTGAGTTATTAAAAAAGGATACCACGTTTGTATGGATGGAACACTGTCAACGCTCTTTTGATACTCTTCAAACTGCATTGATCAGTGCGCCAGTGCTACGCTACCCAAATTTTGAAAAGGAATTTATTGTACAGATGGATGCATCTCTTTCCGCTGTGGGGGCAGTTCTGTCCCAAAAAGATGATGAAGGGGAGGAGCATCCTGTGGCGTACTGCAGCCGTAGCCTGAATAGCCATGAACGTAATTACACTGTGACTGAGCAGGAGTGCTTAGCAGTGATTTATGCATATAAGCAATTCAGAGTTTATCTTCATGGTGTAAAGTTTAAAGTCATAATGGATCATGCCTCATTACGCTGGCTGCAGAATCTTAAGGAGCCGGAGGGTCATCTAGCCCAATGGGCTCTTAAACTACAGGCTTACAACTTTGAGATCCTTCACTGACCAGGAGCAAAACACCAGAATGCTGATTGCTTGTTGAGGCTACCAACTATTGCAGTTATGGCGGACCTGAGCGATATTATGTATGACAAGATGCTCAGTGGGAAGTACAATGATGAGCCGCCCCAAGTCATCAAGGCGTTGAATGAAATGTGAGCCAATACTTTCCAGCGGAATGGTGAGTTGTATAAGCGGATTGGCAACTCCACCGTAAACTTCCCATGACCCTCAACGCGGCCTAACATAATCATGAGCGCACATAAAGCTGTTGGGCATGGTGGTGTGTGCAAGACGTTGGAATTATTAAGGCCCCAGTATTACTGGGAAAGCATGAACTTCGATGTGCTTGATACTATCTCCTCCTGTCACCAGTGCCAAGTGGAAAAGCCGTTCCACTGGAAGACCTCATACCAGTTAGTAAAGCCACACTTTGCTTGGCATACGGTTTCCCTTGATGTTGTTGGTCCTTTGCCAACTGGAGAAAACTGGTCCAAGTATATCTGGTGGCAATCGACCACTTGACAAGGTGGGTTGAGGCGCGGGCCATTTGGGACCTGGGGGCAATTACTGTGGCTAAATTTGTAATGGAGTGTATCATTCAGCGTCATGGCTGCCCGCAGTTTATCCTTACTGACAATGGTACTAATTTTACCTCTCACATACTTCCCAAGCTCAATGAGATGATGGCCATCCGGGGGGTTCTAACAACCCCATATCACCCAGAGTCCAACGGAATGGTTGAACGAGTCAATGGGACCCTGGTGAATATACTACGAAAGTTGGTTATGGATAGGCCCTCTGATTGGAGTACCCTCCTTTCTACTGCAGTGTTTGCCTACAACATTAGCTATCATTCTGCCACGGGGAAAAGCCCATTCCAATTGCTTTATGGGCGGCACCTCGCTTTGCCTGCGCTCTTATATGCTTGTGTAGAGGACACCAGTGGAATGGATCCACAACGCTATTTGACCACCCTAATGAATATGCTGATTAAATTGCAAACTGAAGCATACTCGTTCAGTTTAGCCAAGAAAATTAAAAGCCAGGCTGCTGATCAGGTATGGCGAAGTGGCCTAGCACAATTCAAAGATGGAGACATGGTTCTATTCCACAATCAACATGGGTTCAGTCAGAAAAACAAGTTGGCCAGTATCTGGATTGGGCTATTCAAAGTTATTGAAAAACAGGTATGGATATGTATACTATCAAGGACCCTTCTAGCAGTCAGATCATCAACCAAGTGCATGCAAAGTTTCTCCAGGCATATAAGAAATAAGAAACTTATTGTCCAGTCAAGGAGGGGGTAATGTCGCGATTCTGATATGACTGGTTGATAAGCCCTGAGTCAATATAGTAGAATGAATGGAATCCACCAAATAGTTATGAAAGATTATTTCAAGCACTTCGAAATGAGGCAATATTGGGTTACTGGGAAATTGGCCAAATTGGGCGATCATGAATTTGTAAATGAAGAATTGAAGGAAACAATGAGATACGGCGAAGTGAATTACTAAGCCATGAAAGTGATACCATCTGAAGTTGCTACAATACAAGCAGGATGAGATGATCAAGGGGAGGAGGTTGTTATTAGTTTAGAAGTGAGTAGAACAGCGAGAATCTGCTGTATTCAGTATATTAAAATAAAAGAGAGTTGTGGGAGCGAGTGCTCCATATATTTATATATATTTATAAGTCTATTCATTGTGTTGAGGATAGCGATCATCATATCGTTGGTCCTAATTGCTCAGTGGGTCAAACACTGTGCAAAAAATCCGTCAGCGTATTTCTAAAATACTGCCAATTTTATATCAGGGAAAATTGCCCAATCCACACAGAGAGAACGTTCCCCTAAGCTTACAAATTTTCCTTTCATTGGCGCCTAGTGCCAGCAGGCGTTTGAGTCAATTAAAGTGGTGTTTCTGTCTCCTCCTATCCTGAAACATGCAGACCCCTCCAAGCCCTATGTTGTAGCATGCAATGCGTCATCTGTTGCAGTGTGGACTGTATTGCTTCAAGAGCATGAGGGTTAGAGCACCATGTTACCTACTTTTCCTGAAAGTTCTCTCATATGGAGCAGTCTTGGGCCATCTATGATAAGGAGCTGGGTGCCGTGGCATGAGCTCTGACCCACTATTGGTATCTTTTGCAGAGTTTTTCAACATGAGTTAACAGTGCAAATGGATCATCAAGCCAGCGTTGAATGTTCTTCCCAACTTCTTAAGTCATAACTCCGCAAATTGCCTTGTAGATCCCGATGAGATGGATCTGGTTACCATTACCCTCCCACCCAAATCTTATCCATCATCCCTCCCATGGTCTCCTCAGTGGACTTGGCTCCCAATGAGCCTCTTATTTCCCAGGTTTTAGCAGCCCAAATGACCTGTCCCGAAGGAGTGTAGTTTTTGGAATGAATTTTCCTCCCAGATCATAAGCATTCCATATATTCCTTGGCAGTGGGTCTTATTCATTTATGGTTGTGTATGTGTGTTCCTCCTCTTTTAGAAAAGAAGTGTTTCAGGCTCATCACAACCCCCTCACAGTTGGCTATCTGGGTAGTAAGAAATGTATTGACTTGATTAAGTGTACTTATAATTGGGAAGCTTATCAAATGATGTACCAGCCTGGATCGTCAATTGTGTTACCTTCATGCGGGCAAAGTCAGATTGATCAGGGAGGAATGGTCTTTTTTGCCCTTTACAACAGGCGGAGGGTCCATGTACATCAGTGTCCGTGAATTTTATTGTCAAACTTCCCTATTATAATGGCTTTACTGAGGTGATGGTGGCGGTTGATTGGTTTACAAAATTTTTCCTATTTATCCCTTGCTCATCCGCCATTTCTTTAAAAGAAACTGCCCGTCTCTTCATGCGCCATGTGTTTTCTGTGTTTGGTCTCCTGAAGGAGATTATCAGTGACCGTGGTCCCCAGTTTGCAGCGTGGTTCTGGAATGAGCTTTTATCAATTTTAAAATTACACCTTGTTGATCCACAGTGTATCATTTCCAGTATGATGGAAAAATTGAGCGAGTTAATCAGATCTTGTAACAGAACTTGCGTTGCTATGCTGTGGCCATGCATGATACCTGGAACAATGACTTCCTCTTGCTCAATTTGCTTATAATAATGGAATGCATGCCTCTATGGGGTTTCCTCATATGAAGCGACCTAGGTTTATAACCCCTCATTTTCAGTTGGTCCTTGTCCTTGGCAAGAGGTCCCAGCTGCTGCATATCATGAAGAGCACATTTGGTCCATTAAATCCTTGGTGTGGTAACATCTTACTAAGGCTATTGGTGACTACAAGTAATTAGCGGATTTGGAAGTGGCTTCCTGCCCATGATATTGTGGTCGGTTCATATGTCATGCTCAATATGCACCATTTGAGGATGCAGGTACCCTCCCAGAAGTTTGAATCAAGCGCTCAGGTCCCCAATTGGTGGAGTAGGATTTAGATAATGGTTTTTTCCAATTGAAGTTGCCATCTCACTGGAAGCAACATCCAGCCTTCCATGTATCTCAGCTGCCCCATTTAAGGAGACTATCCCCTCAGATCCTGAGCTGATAGTGATTGAGGATGTGGAGGAGGCTGAAGTGGAGAGCATTTTAGCATCTCGCAGATCTCAGAGGTAAGTTTAATATCTCGTCACTTGGAAAAGTTATCCAGTCTACAAGAATAGCTGGGTCAAGTTCCAAGATTGCGCAAAATGCATGGAACTGGTCAAGGCTTTCCACGTGTCCCATCCTGATGCTCCCTGTACCCCTCAAAAATTGCTACTTTATTGACGATCAAGTTGCCCAAGGCTCACAAATAAGTAGCTCTCATGCGTTTCCTGGTGGCGGCGCCCCTCCTTTGGCAAAAGGAAAGGGTAATGTAAGTCCAGAGGAACGTACCTTCTGTGTGGATCTGGCAATTTTCCCATTTTTTAAAAAAGGGTCCAAAGGGGTTCATCTGTACCCCTCATCACACAGGGCAACCTCGCCCTGTGGTGGACGAGCGCTGGGTAACAGATCTCCCTTTATATATTCCTCCCCCAGTTCCCATGCTTGCCTCCATCAAGTTAGTTTACCAAATAGAGGAGATCTGTGCAAAAATCATTGAAAACTGTCATCCCCATGAGCTGGATGGACTTTTAAAGCGATGGCACCAAATCCTCAAAATTGCAGTTGAAATGTACGAAATCTGTGGGAACAAATCCTGATGGGTGCATAAGTCTTAGCCAGAAGGGGACAAGTATTGAATTCTCAGTTGAAATCGCCAAATGAAATTGAGCCATCAAGAAGTATGGTTGCCAACTCTAAACTCCTCTTGAAATTGTTGGGCTTCATCCCCAATGGGCATGTATCACCATTTAGGGGCTGTTGCCAATAATTTGAAATCCTCATTACAAAATTGGGAGTGGCAATCAATAATACCCACTTGGCTGAACAAATGTTCCAGAAACTGGCTTGGCCAGGTTGATCATCCCAAACCCGTTTCTGACCCATTATGACTGCCCCTATGTGGTGAGGCCCTGGGGAATTCCTATTGCCCATTGGGCCAGACGCCATCGCATTAACTGTCACAGATGCAGTGAAGCCTCAGATCAGGCATTCACAGTCAGACCAATAGCGACTCAGCCTACTGCCAATTCCGTCGATGCCAGTTCAAATTGAAATCATTATTTTCCCCTCCCTTAATAAAATTGCCAGATTAGGTCAAAATTTGAGTGCGCTTATCCCTGCTTTGACAAGCTACCAAATTGAATCCTATTTAATCAGTCACATTACACTGATGAAATTGTTGGTTAATTTCTTTATTTAACTAATTTATAAAATCCCTCTACCCAATTCCAGTTTTTTATAATGTGAAAAACTAAACCACCCTTCCCACCCATATTTCAACAACCCACGGGGCCCGTGGCTATGTTCACCTGGTGCGTTGCTAGGTTTTTATACATGACTATGGCTCATGGGCGCTTAGTGGCGAAATTCCTTCATAGATTTATAACAGTCGTGCAAGTATAAGTGCCACTAACACTGGGCTTACCATTTGGATGCTTAAACACTTAAACTTGCAGGCTGGTCTAATATTAACTTGCTCTCTTCCTGACACCAAGTGGATAAAAGAAATTTCAATCAAGGTTATCATATCAAGAGTCACCTCAAAATTCTTAAGACCACAAGTTATCTCTTACATGAATGTTCACAAGCGTTTCTTTCTGGTAAAGACCAAACTTCTATATCAGACATGGAGAGACACCTGATAGACCTAGTGAGAGTCAAACAGCAGTTCATCAAACCCTATAAACCCTCAAGGTATGTAATCTTGGTTGAGTCAATAGGACTCTAGACTAATAACTAAATTAATAGGAATCAACAACAACACCAAATGTGATAGTTTTTGTTACCATCAGTCTTGTTTTATACTATTAGATTTACCACAGAACTATCAGCATGTCACCTTTCAAGGCGTTATATGGAAGAAAGCTGCGTTACCAAGCTTTTTAGCATTAATTATGGACGTGGAAAAGAAGAATCTATTCTATTAAATATATCTAGACAAGTTATCTGAGGAGTTAGTCAATATAAACTTAAAGTAAACAGCGATATTTCAAAGTCTTCTAAGGAGAGTACCAAAGAGAGAAACCAAAGAGTAATGTTACTCATAATTTGAGACAGGAAAGATGGCATGTTATACCATATGCATTAAGGGCAACTTGAGAAGTTTTAGTCTGTCTGGATGAGACATGAAATTGTACTCATAATATGAGAAACTAAGTAATCTACTAAAAATGATACAATACACATCACTTACAGCAGAGTCCATGTAAGACAAATTAAGTTTTTGCCAGATACCATCTTAATGAAAGTAATGTCAAACTTCTCAACTGAAAAGAGTTAATTTCTCATCCTTGGAAAGACCCCCTTCTAATAATTACTAATCTATTAAACATTACTTTAAAGGTGATTTACAGCTGTAGAGGAAAGAAAATGAAGCCATTTTAAAGCTTCCTGCATTCAAATAATTTGTAGGTGGTAGAGGTCCTTTTATACCTGACAACAAAAATAATTCATGGCCGGCAATTATAAATAAAAAGACCCTTTTGATACCCTGGGACAACCACAATAATTTGATAGCCACCCGCTGTGGACAAACTCAGCTTATACTTGTTAATGCTGGATAGATTACCAATACTTTGCTTGCAATGATTTTCAACCTTTTAGTATCACCATCTGACTTAAATATATAAAATTTGATGAGCAACCAATTTTGAAAATAAACTAAAAGCTGCAAAAATCCATAATTTTTGATTGATTACCTTAACAGCAAAAAATCCAATGAACAAACCATGGACTTGAAAATAATTTTCATTTATGACCAAGAATGTCTAGTAGAATCATGGAATTGGACTACTCTGATTCTTAAATAAAAAAGCACAAAAAAATCTATTGAGAAGTAACATAGAATTATTAGATAGTAAAGTCCTATCACACTAACCCAGATTTCTCTCTTCCACCATTTATCAAACATTTCTAATTTTTAATAAACAGGTTATATATATCACTGAATTTAATTTTGATGTTTATTTTATCATAGTGGTATAAACATAAAAAAAGAAGGTTGTAATATGCCTAAGTTCAAGTAGAGGATGAGAGTAGTCCTACTATGCTTAGGAGAAGTCACTATCAAGAATTTAAAGGCTTAAACGTGGTTAATACTATTGAATATCAGTTTTGTCCAAAAACTTTGAAGATTATAACTTTCAACTAGCCAGATGACAAAACCTGTGAACAAATAAATATAATATATCAAGTGGCCCGCACCATTTGATCTTAAAGATGATTGAGAGGTCAATCCTTATGATAGTAGTGTACAATATGATTCCCAAATCTGATTAGATACATAGACTTTTAACAAATCAAGAGATATGAGCCCTAATTCTTGTCCAAATAATTGAGATGTTTTACAGATACCTAACTCCAATTCAGCAATTTGCTATGCAAACTAAAACTAACTTCAGAAGGAATAACTATGATAACATGGCAATGGCTTTTTGTTGAAAATTTAGAGCATCCTGTGGGAGTAATGATAATGGTATAAGAATCATTGACTGCAAATTTAATGATTTAGGTAGTAATAGACATTGTTCTGTAAGTGTACTGGAGAGTTTGACTCAGTCATTAATAAGGCTAACTAAATTAATCTCTTATAGTCTTCATGTTTCATATGTAGTAATCCTCATATTGTTATTCTGTTGTGTCAGTAATCACAGAACCTTTGGGCACTCACGCACTAAAAATTTACAACAATTGTGGCCTTTTGATCTTTGTTTAAACATATCTGCTTTGTCAGAGGGTCTACACACCTTGATTTAAATAAAAAATTAAAATTATATAATGGTACCTAAAGAATTGAGGGCTTTTAGTTACTCATTTTTATAAAAGAAACCTAATTCTGTAAACTAATTTTTATAATTGCCATCAAAAACGCTTAAACATAAAATTCTCATAGTTGCAACTAAGTACTTCAGAACTATTTTTTTGGTTAAAAAAATAAAGATAAATTAGAAGGTATCTGTCAGAATCTTTGGGTTTTGTTGGTCACAAATCTATATAAAGCTTACAAAAGTAAGATGAACGGATAGCAGGATAGACGTCCAAGAAACCAAATCAATAAGAAAGCTCTTCTTTGGGAACTTAATTAATAATATAAGGAACAAAATCCAGCAAGTAGGACAGACAGATAGATAAAAAAGATTCTATTGAAATCAGAAATAGCACTTATAGAATGCTACCAGACGTGAGAGTTAAATTATAAATTTAATTAGAAGGAGAATAAATAAGAAAAAGTTATAGGCACTGATGATTTGCTAAAATTAGCTTGAATAATTAGCCTGAGCGCCCATTGGTCAACTAAAAAACAAAACATTAAGCTTTGGAACAACTTAATGCGTTGGTGGGAGGTTTGACTCTGGAGAAACCAATTTTAGTAAAAATAGTAATAAAAGTTATTAGTAATTAATTCTACTAATTGTTTCATTTGTGATCTAACTGAACCAATCATTACAAAAGTGGCACGCTCACTCAGGGGGTGCTGATAATAGGGGTTGAGCCACTTGCAATAAATCACTTGTTTGTTCAAAAGGTGCACCATCAGAAAATTGGAGGGTTTTGTCATTCTGCACATTGGACTTTTCTCATGGTTCCCAGCGTATTCAAATGTGTTTAATACTAGAAATTATACATTTGGGGCTGCTCCTAAGCACATTAGAAATCTAACTTCTTCTGAGAATAGGAAGTCCAAGTTTAAACCTTATTTCTTTAATACTATGTTTGGTATTATTAGCACCAAAATAATATTGATAATAAAGGCAGGTTCTTTGAAAGACGTTACTCTTTGATATGAAAATGGAAAGTATATATTATTTGAAAATTTGGGGGTGTCTGAAGTAGGTCTTATTTTTTAAATCAAAAATCTTCTTATAAAGTGATTATGCACTTTATGTTTGGTTCCAATGCCAGCAGAGTCCAATTCTTCGATTCTCTGGTATATTCTGCGCTTTTTTCTCAGATTATATGGAGCTTTGCCCTTCTTGTGAATGAGTGGCTGCTGCTCTGAATTCTCCAGTTGTTCTTGTGACCCTTGTGGCAGTTGTGTCTGCATGAGTACAATAGTAGTCTCAATCAATGGAGTTTGCAGTTATATTTGCTTCCAATGTTGGTAATATTCTAATTAGAAAGCTTCATTAAAATGGAGAAGCTATTGTTAAAAAAGTTTCGTGATTCTTTCTTCATCAGCAGTCAAATCCAAGGAGTAAAAGGGGTTCCTCTAAGGAATTAAATGCAATGTCATGTGCATAGTCACCAGGGCTGATATTTGCAGTTTCATGTCCTCTGACATCATGTTGAATGCCTGTCAAAATTATTTTGGTGGATAGGGTGTATTTATCAACCTCTTATGTCAAAAATTTAGGCCTTTAACCTTTAAAAAGGGCTTTAAACTTCAAAAATCTTTTCAAGTGCTGGCCATGTCAGTTGGGACTCAATCTCCGTTATGAACAGCTAATTAAGCACTACTGTTATTTGTAATATTAAATTTGGGTTTTCATAAGGTTTTTATTCCATTGGTTGAGGAAATAATATTTATAGCTAAACATTTTCAACATTAACATCTTCAATATGAGATCTTGGGAAAGACTTTGAATGTTGCATGTGGACTCAATTTTAAGTGATATGAGTGGTTTTATCCATAATAAAATACTCAGTTCCTCTTCTCATGACAACATTTGCAGGTCCTGCCCAGATGGCCTGTAACTTCTCAGGTTGTCCTCTGCACATATGGTAGAACAACACTTTTTATCCCACCTCAAATATGGTCAACTTGGATCTTTAATCACTCTCTTTTGTAAACTCATTCAGTGGCTTCATAATATTGTTTCTGACATTCAGCCAAACTTTGACTAATTCTACCTGGTATCTTCTGGGAGGTAGATTCTTTTTATCTGCGTCTATCACTGGAGCTAACAAGCTCAGCAACGCGGCTTCCTTTCCATATAGCTCCTGGAATGGAGACATGTCAATAGTCCTATGGTAGCGCAAAAGGTATTTTAACAAGGATGATGGCAACAAGATGTCCCATTTGGTCTGTGGGTGATGAAATCTTCTTTAGAATTAATACAAGGTTCTGTTCACTCTATTCAAGCTTACATTGTTACATGGTATATATGGCGTTCTAAACTGCTTTTTGACACCTACTAAGTCATCTGTTGTCTCATAGCATCTGAAATAAAATTCCTTCCATTTTCATAAATCATCATCTGAGGACATCTGTGGCAAGTAATGACCTGGTTGTAGAGAAATCTTGCAGTAACCCTTGTACTAAACTCCTTGACCCTAACTGTTACTGTCCAATTGGTATAGTAATCTATTGCTACAGTAATAAAATTGATTCCAATTGGATGACTTCAGGTATGGTCTGACAACTTTAATAAAAAATTTGTGAAAGGGCGCGCTTGGAGGGACCGGTGAAACTCAAACTTTTAGAATAGGCTTGTTTTAATAGCATTCAATGCAGATCTGCAGAGTCTGACTGATATCACCAACACGGCCTTCTAGTAAAATATCTCCTTAAGATGCTGTTATGTCTTCTGTATCCATCCATGGCCTACTTAACGTTATCCTTACATGATTAGCACCATTTGTTTTCTTATAAAATGCAAAAGACATTTTTTTGTACTTGTTTCTCCAGCTATCTACACTTTGCATTCAAAAAGTTCCGGGACTAACGTTATAAAGACACAACTTTACAAATAATTAAACTTTCTTTTATCATAATTTAACATACAACCTTTCCCTCTCTATACATATTTATATTCCTAAAACGATTGTTAAAAGGTATGCTCATAGTTCCTATTTTGTATAACCATGTTTAAACCAGCTGTCACATTCTTCTGAATTGTCTCTACTTTATCAAAAGGATGAACCTTCAGTGCCACCTTCAGATTATAATTATCCACCCTATTCACCAGATTTGCTCTGTCTGAATTCTTTCTGTTCTCTAATCTGAAGGTGGAACTGAAGGTTCATCCTTTTGATAAAGCAGAGACAATTAAGTAGAATGTGACAGCTGGTTTAAACATGGTTATACAAAATAGGAACTATGAGCATACCTTTTAACAATCGTTTTAGGAATATAAATTTGTATAGAGAGGGAAAGGTTGTATGTTAAATTATGATAAAAGAAAGTTTATTTATTTGTAAAGTTGTGTCTTTATAGCATTAGTCCTGGAACTTTTTGAATGCATTGTGTATCTCAGAATTTTGTCGCCCTGGAAAAGCTCTTTGATATCTTTCTAACTGCATCGTATTCTTCTTTCTATTACTCCTCTAGGTTTCCTATAAGCTTGGAGATCCTATTGCTCACATGGGGTTTGTAAATAGAAGTTGGGCAACCAAAACAAGCCATCCATATTCAGGTGTTTCTGATGCCCAGTGTAGGAACTTAAAATAGTATCCTTGCATCTGAACAGCCCTTATTGCTAGTCTTCCATCTGGATCCTTCATGTTCATCAACTATCTCAGAGAAGTGCAATCTATAATAATATTAAAGTTTATGCTGTAATCATAGGATCAAAAGTGACATACTGCTCTGGCTAAAACTAGGCACTTTATCTCAGTAAATATGTAGTTGCACTCTGCTCTGATGTTGGTCTCTGAGTAAAACTCTATTATGTGGTCTACTCCTTTGTCTATCAACTGTGATAAGTTGGTGCCCATACCCGCATTTCTGGAATTTTTATCAATGAAGTTCTTCACAAAATCAGGTTATATCAGTATTTAATCTTCCATTAGCTTCTGCTGATCTGATTGAAGGTATCTTATTGACCTTTTTACAAACAGGATAGAACTCCCTAGTTGGGTAGGTGCATGAGTGACTCAGAATTTTTGCAAATCTTGGTATGAACTGGAAGATATACCCGCCATGCCCAAGAATCCCTGGACGTCTCTTGTGTACTTGGTTGAGCTCCTCTTAGAGGTAGCAGCAACCTTCCCTTGCCAGAGCTTAGTTCCTCTCTGATTTTATTCAAGGCAGAGGAATTCCAACTGGTTCTTTAGAAAAGAGCACTTGCTTTTCTTAAGATTGTGGTCATTCTCTCTTAACTGGGTAAAAACCTCCTCGTGTGAGTCAGATATCTAAATAGTTTTTCTGAGCACTGTGATATCTTACAATTAAATTAGCATACTCAACATTTTCAGATTATAAGATCTGATCAACCATTAGCTTATATATAGAGGGGCTTAGCATAAGTCTTTAGCATACATGTTGGTTTGAAAATGCCTTGGCTGGTAATCAGAGCATATTTCTACTGGCCTTCTGGTGACAATCCATCCAACATATCCACAGGATAAGCCCATTACTTAGAAGTAGCACGATATTTAATTCAAGTCAGATAGTCATTGATGCGTGGTAGAGGATAAGAGTTGTTCTTTGTCAGGTCATTCATTTTTAATTAATCCATGAATATGCACTGAGTCAAATCCTTATTTCTCACTAGCAGAATGGGCGACGCTTAAGGACTCTTAGAGGGGCATACCAAGCATACATTCATACGTTGCTGTATATCCTTTCAAATGACTTTTTCTTTGCTCTTGGAATGGCATTAAGGCTTCTATTGGAAGGTTATAAAGCTCCCAATGCCAATTATGTGAACAAGTCTTTGCACAAGCTTTAATAATTAGTTCTCAATGCTAAAAATATCCGAGTATTGGTCTAAGAGTTCATTGAGTTCACGTTCTTTCTATGTGGCTGTCCCTTACAGCTCATCTCCTTAGTGCTAGGCAATGGCATTAACTAAATCAATTTTATCATAGTTTTACATCTTTGCTTTTGCAACAATTTGACACTTCTTGATCTTAACATGGTTCTTGACACTTAACAAGGGTTACCTTGACATCTCTTTGGTAGGTAGAATTGTAGAATTCTTGAATCACTTTGGGTTCTTGTTCTCTGACTCTTTGGGGCAGTAAAGCTTGAGAATTGTCTGTTCAGGTATATCAATATTGAGGCTGACCAACATGGCCCTCTGTTCTCCGGGAAGTAGGTCCATATCTTTGCTGGCATACAAAGGCAAATCCAGATTTTGCCTCTACGGTTTCAGACATTTGCCCTCTCAGTTGCAGAAGAAGAATGTCTTAGATCAAAATCAGCCTAAACGGGGAAATGTTAGCCATTTGTGAGTTCACAATGAACTTAAAAGCTATTTTAATAATAAAAAAATATAATTGACCAAAAGACCCTGGTCAATTCTCAGTGGAGCCCGCAAATTGGGGTAACACCATTTCTAATTCTACATGGGCAACAAACCTAAAATTGAGTATTCAGATTACTCTGACCACGTGACAGACCCTGGAGCGCCCATTAGAAGGTACTCCCCCAGCCACAAACTGGTCCTTCCAAGCACCTACGCAGGTACCACCCCCTTTTATAGCGTGGCAGAGGTCCCCCAAGGTGAAAGCAATTTATCAAGTGGTGATTGGTCAAAATATATCAAAACAAGACTGCATGGGTACCTCTTGCCCCAAAACCCCATCCCATCTGTTGCTTCACCAAAAAGGTAACTCAAATTTCCAAAGATCTGATAGGATAGTTTACCATATTTCCTAATTTGGAATGCATCTAAGCTACTCTGAACCTATCTTCAAATTCCCCCTAACCTTCAGTACAGTTCAATACTGATAAGTCAGATATCAAAAGGGATTGTTTTCATTTCTATCCCCATGCTTATAACAAAATTATAAAAATTCAATTTTATTAGTGCTCCATTTATAATTTTATTTAAATCTTTGTGGAATCCAGCGGCATAAAAGCACCAACGAGCCAAACACAGCTGGTTTCCCACAACAGTCAGTGATAACTTCTTTGTTAACTTCATCTTCAGGGTATAGATGACTGGGTAAATGAAATGCTCAGTTTCCCCTAGGCATAATGATATCTTCTAATCCATCTTCTCTTTTTCTTGGAATAAAAGTGACATCAGGTAGCTGAGAAGGCTAAAAAACTCTAAACAAAATCAATTATTTTTTCAATTGCAACTAGGGGCTTTTATTCCTATGAAGAAATTGTAGTGGTCATTCTTAAGAACCTGTTGGTATTTTAATCAAAGTGGATTCATCCAATAGTTTCTGAGAGAAGAGAATCAAATAATTGGGCTTGGATGCTGATTCATTACCTAATTTTGATGATAATATTAAAGTTACCAATTTGTGATCCCAATTTGGTAGGGTTGAGCCATTTTAAAGTATAAGGAATGATCCCTGATAGCAATTGTTATTTTATTTCCAGCAATGTACGTTGAGGATAAACACCAAAATTTATAATAATTTTTTTTAAGGTTTACCATAAACTCAAACTAAGGAAAACCCTGCACCGATTACTGATGGGTTGTCATTTAACGTCAAAGTGGGTTACAATTACTGACAGCTTATGTCAAGGATAACCAAATCATATATTTTGGGATTTACTAGTGACTTATGCTGAGGATAATTGTATTCCAAAAATGATGGCAAGGCTCCATTAGGTGTCCATTCAATGGCCATTTTATCAACAAGAGCTCTTGATTATCATTAACTAAGGCTGAGGATATTCAATTTAAGATTTAGATATATAACTTATATATGATTGAAATGGCAACTGATGACAAGGATAAACTGACCTAACACCTGCATTTGATTGTAATTATTCTTGAGGGATAGAGCCAACAAGAAATTGCTGATGATAGGGTTGGTTTGTCAGCAATAAGTTCTGGATGATTTTATATAGACTGGAAGTGGATTTCTAAAATAAAGGACTAAGTATAAATACCTCAAATTATCTTTTGATAAAGAACTTTTTTTCGCCTACCCTTTATGTTTTAAGGTGTCCAGAGGGTAGCTGGCAGTGGAGGGTGGGCTGAAGATTCCCAAAGTTAGGTGCTGAATGAGTGCACATAGGGGTGATTAACGCTACCAACACCAATGCCTATATCTACAAGGAAGCCCATGGGGACTTGACCAATCAGTGGACACATTGAGGGACTGGTAGAGATTAACCTTAATGGGGATGGTGACATAGGATCCAGGCCACCCATGTAGGGGGAAGAGCTTGCTGTGTGCCTCCCAAGGGGGGTTAATTGGCCCAAGGTGAAGTTGTTGGTCTGCTGGATTAGGGAGTTGCACTGCAGACTTTTAGTGAAATATGGCCTATGAAGGTGAAACAGAAATAGTCAACAGTCATCATATTATTGACCTGTCACACTAATGGAGTTATTAATGTAGCGAATGTAAAATTTTCAACAGCACCACAGCAGAATAAGACAAGAAAATCATCCAAAATTGCAAGGGTAATGCGGAAAGGCTCCATGTTCTTTGATTAACTCATACTTGCAGTTGTGAACTTGGCCTGGTAATTGAAATCCAGTGAAAACCTCAACATCTTCATGAGTTTAGGAGACATAATGTTATCTGGATCGCTTTCATCTAGTACTACTAAAATTTTAACTTTATGTATAATGTCTTCCACTTGTAGTTTTCTTGCTGATAGGCATGCCATGTAAGAATAAAAATGACTGTCTAACAGTATCCTCCTAACTCTTCAGGAAGTCATGACTCCTTGCAAGCCTCAGCAGGCTCACAATATTCAATTGAAATCTTCTTAAACAATGTACCCGCAATTTTTTTCCATCTTAAATTATGTCAATGATGTGAGTGGGCTTAGAAGCTTGTGTCAAGTAAGAGTGTATGGTAGGCTCAAACTTTTCTTGGTAGGTTTATCTAGGGTCTTGGCTTCAGCGATTATGCTGGATAGGGCCATTCACCCATTTAGGACAAAAAAAGGTTCAATTCCTAGGGTCCTACCTCTCACCCAAATATCTGACCTGGGGAATACCTTGGATGAGTGATAGTAGGCTGCTCCCCTCCTTGTTTGCCACAGTTTCCCCCCACTTCCCCCCAACCCACACCATGCTATTGTCAAAATCTACAAGTTTTTATTCAAGAAAAATTAAGCATCATTGTGAAGACTTCTGGAAAATTTATAAGCCCTACATCATAGTCCCCATTCACTGCCCCAACGGGTAGTTTAACCTGAAGTTAATTTAAAAGGGGAAAACTTACATATCAGACAAAATTCGAGAAAAAAGTCAAAAGAAAGGGCCAAAAATGGCGATTGAACCCAACACCTCATTCCAAAATTAAAACTGTGAATTTAGACATTTGGAAGTCAGGAAATTCTCAATAGTAGCTTGGAAATCTCAGTTGCGATTATCATGGCAAAATTTGGGATTGAATCCATTATTTAACAAATTTGAAAATAGAACTGGTTTCCCCTATCACGATCATCTTAGTAGCTATTCCCCCTTTCCACCATATAGCCCAGCATCCTGCTAATAGTAGGGTGTTGAGTTATTTTCTTTTCCTTATTTTCTATTTGGATTATATTAAAATTTATTATATTGGAAACTGTCTAAATAGTATTTTATACATAAAAACAAAACATGGGTAACCACTCACAGGGTTGGAGCTTTTTCAACTCCACTTTCAACGTGGCCACACAGAAAACCTTGAGCCCTGCGATGCCTTGTGGACTGTGGTAACCTTTTGTTTTTGGCGTACCCACGAAGGAAGCCAGGTCTCTCAATTGCACGCTGAGTTCCTAACATTATAACCCAACCAAATAATATAAAGGTGCAGTTGTTGGTTCAAAACTTTTGGCTTCAAATGAAAATATAATCTCTAAAAGTTTACTATCCCTATGAAGAGTGCATCTTACCAGTTGTTCTCAGAATACTCTCATTACAAGAGGAAAGATGGTTAATGGTTCTGAGGCGGGGGTGAACCCTATGCTCTTGGCTATTTCACCCATTGCCCCTGAAAGTTAAGAGTGTGATAGAGGTAAAGAATATGCAGTTACACACTCACAACATGGGCCTTCATTGTCACACTGAGTCGCGCGCCACCCCTCTCAGGGGTCTGAAGGGGCTATTTTGGTTCATTTGGATCAGTCACAACATGTATTTTTGCCCCTACCCCCTGCTATTTCAAAATAAATGGTTGGGTGGGATTTTCATCACCATAAACTAGCAGCCCCAGCCATCACTCATGACCACATTGAACTTTTCAAGCAAGTGGAGGAGGCGCTTTGCGTGAATCCTCTTTATTGGAATTGTAAAAACTTGCGGCCCTTATCTGACCAGAAGACCTAAATCTTACCCTTTATCTTATGCCTGGGTTGCTGTTGTGGCCACTCAATTCACCACTGGGGTCAGCAGGGTGGGCAGAGTCATCATGGTCTCAATTCTTTGCCCCCTTAGTGTATTGAATAACGTAGATTGGGCTTACTTCTTTTTCCCCATTCAAATTGATTTGGGGCAACAAATGGTAACAGTAACCACCTTAGTGGATACTGGTGCCTCATGGAATTACATTGACCTTAATGTGGTGCAAGCTTTAGTTCTTGCAGCCACCTCAGGTCCGCCTGTCTTGGGGCATCACAGGTCCTTATGCTTACCCTCCCTCTATGTGAACTAATACGCTTTGTGGCTCACAAATATGAATTTATAGCATACTTCACAGCAATCTCAGAATTGCTTTACCCAGTGATTTTGGGTAGGTGGTGGCTCCACTAGTCAGTGAGTGTTTACTTGGAGCGGAATATGCTAGCATTCTACTCCAATAATCACTCAGGTGAAATCCCCCTTCTTCCCACCCTGACAACATGCAGTGCGCTTCAGCAACCATAGAATGCTCCTCTACAGATATTGTTCCTGAGCTGCCTACTTTGCTGCTTTGTCTCGCTCCATTCAAGTCAGTTTTTGACGTGTAAGGGGCCAATAAGCTTCCCAGTCACTCAAAATTTGATCTGAGTTTCCAGTTAACAGTGGACCTGATATAAATCAACTGTCCCCTATACCCTTACATGATTGCAGAAGACCAGGCTTTAAAGGCGTGGATTAATGACATGGCAACTAAGGGGTGGATGGTCAAGAAACCTCTTCGGTATCTTTTCTGTGGTCTTCGCCCAGAAGCCAGATGGTAACTTTGACCATGCTTATATTATGGACAATTGAATAGTGTGACAGTCCTGGATCCTTACCCTTTGCCCTTGGAGGCAGCGATTTCCCAAGCAATTCCTAAATAAAAGGTATTCTCCATACTTGATCTGGTGAACACTTTCCATCAGGTGTGGGTCAAGTCTGTCCAGGAGTGACTTATGACAATTCACGCACAGTAGATCAGTTACCCGTTTAGAGTTATGCACTTTTGTCTAAAGAATGCCCTGGAAGTGTTCCAGCACAGAAATGATGACTCCTTGGGGGATATCAGATTCTCCTGTGCAATTACTTACATGGATGACATCTTGATCCAAACACCTAATGCTGAACAACACATCAAGGATTTGGTAGCAGTGGTTGAGGCCCTCCAGAAAGCTGATCTGGTTATTAAGCCATTCAAATGCGAGTTCTATAAGGATGAAATCCAATGTCTGAGTAATCTGATCTTAAAAGTGGTCATGTCATAGTGTCCTCTAAGTTGGACGCCATCCACTCCTGGCCTACCCCTGTGACACAGAAAACAACTGTGGAGCTTCTTAGTATCAGTTAAATTTCTTAAAAAGTTCTCATCAGCCATTTCAGAGCTTGACTCACCCTTTCACCCCCTCACAGGTAAGAAAGCCCCATTTGTTTGGACTCAAGAATGCCTGAAGGCATTTATATCAATAAAGGAGGTTTACCACTACCGCTGTTCTTCGCCATGCTGATGAGGATAAACTATTTATTGTATCATGTGATGCCTCTGGCACTGCAGTGGGGACTGTACTTCTGCAGGAACATGGGGTGCGTGAACACCTGGTGGCTTACTTCTCAAGGAAGTTCAGCGCCACAGAGCAAGCCTGGACCATTTATGACAAAGAGTTGGAGGCGGTCTCTTGGTTCATAATTCATTGTCAGTACCTTCTACATTGGGTCAAGCACACTGGGTGTGTGCACCAATCACAGGTCACTCACTTAATATCAGAAACCCGTGAAGCTGGCTCATAGACAGACCAGAACTCATTGTGACCTTCTGAGCTTTGATTTCAAATATGAGTTTGTCAAAAAATTTTCCCATGTTTTACCTGTTATCTTGAGCCGTGCACCCCTAATGGGACCCACTGTAGATATGGGCTCAGAATTATCTAGGGATTTCCCCTGAACAAGTCATTGATCCACCACCTCCATTCATTGCTGTGATTACGTCCCCCACCCCAACCCCTCAGCCTAAAACCCCAACCTCAACCTAAAAATCAAATCCAAAGCCAAATCTCGTAAGTCTACACCCCCAGTACCCCTGATAATCCTTTGGCTCTGGAAGCCTCTGTCAATGAAGGTTCTTCCATGGATGCCTTTTATCATGGATTCTCCATCTGCGTCAGCAACTGAAGTTCCTCCATCTGACCCAGTCCAGGTATCTCTTGTCAAAAAGGGTTCTCTTCTGGATGCTTTTTTGGCATCCCAATATGCTGATCCTGAAGAGAGACCTCCTGGCGAAGATTGAGGCTGATAAAGCCCCTTCTGGATGATATTCCCAAAAGGATAGGGTAACGTATTTTTTGTACAAGGTATGTTTCCCCTCTGAGAAGCGTTCCTGTGTCATGAGGGAACATCCTGACCCACCAAGTATGGGGCACCCTGGCGCTAAAAAATGTATCAATATAATCAAGTGAGGGTATGATTGTAATGGACTGACTAAGGAGGTTCCCACATGGATTAAGCAATTCTTGACCTGCGCTAGGTCCAGGTCAGATAGGACAGGGCAGAACGTCCTCCTCCACCCTCTTCAACAAGCAGCTGGAACATGGACGTCTCTGTAAGTGGAATTTATTGTAAGCTTACCCAACTCCCATGGGTATAACGTGATCATGATGGTGGTAGATTGCTTTAAAAAATATTCCATTTTTCCCCTGTATGGCAACCACTACAGCTGAGGACATGGCACGGTTGATTGTGGCAAATGTGTTTGCTATGTTTGGGGTTTCCCAGGAAGTAATTAGCTATTGGGGACCTCAGTTTACCTTGCAATTCTTGGAGGCTTTGTGTGAAATGTTGAAGATTAAGCCATGCAGATCTTCAGCCTATCACCCCCAGTCTGATAGCCAAACGGAGCGCACTAACCACTCCACAGAGTAGTACCTGCAACGTTATGCAACTACTTCTCAGGATACATGGGCAGCGGACCTCCCTATAGCTCAGTCCACATACAACAACTCCCTCCATGCACTAACGGGGTTGTCACCTATGTATGCTAGTTTAGTTAAAATCCTGTGTTCAGTGTTGGGCCACAAGCGCGTAGTATCATTCCTGATGCAGATCTCTTTGTCACCCACATCTGGAAGGTGCAACAACATGTTCTGAGCCAGCTTACTGAATCCACCAATAACGTTAAGCAATTTGTAGACAATAAAGCGACGTGAGACTCCTAACTATCAAGAAGGTGATTTGGTTATGGTAGATAATTAGAATTTGCGCCTAAAGGTGCCATGTTGTAAGTTAGCTTGAAAACGTGCAGATCCCTTCCTCATTTCCCAGGTGTTGAACAATGGGTCCTCTCGCGTGGAAATTCCCTCACACTGGAAAATTCACAACTATTTTACTTAACTGAGGTAAGCTGACCAGGGGGTGGACATTACTAAACTAAAACTAAAGGTCATAATAAAAAATAAAGATTCAAACGAAAAGGCCAAAATGGATGGATTGATTGATTCATACCTAACAAAATATCTAACCAGGTGGGCAACGAATACTGCTATCCCTCCATGTTGGATGGGGAGGGGGGATTGGGGGCTCGTCTTTGGCCGCATCCATCTCATCCCAGAGTAGGGTGCATGTTAAGGCAGATAGTAAGGGTGTGGGGGCATCAGCGGCATGGGGTTTGATATCCTTGATGACTGGAACTTCCGAATAGTTGCCAGCCATCATAATGCCAATGATGTATTTGGCCAAAGCATCTTCAGCTTTGAGGCGGGCGTCTGGGAGTTTAATAAATGTGGCAATGTTGGTTAGGGTTATTTTTGCTTTCAGATTCCATGCTACTGTTACCACGTTCTGGATGGCTTCAGTGACGTTTTTGTGTAAAGTTTTCATGTTGATCTTACTTTGTGCAGTAAGATTTTTTTGGATGATGGGAGGTGGAATTCCTCCTGCAAGCGCAGCCACAGATTTGGCGGCAGCTTTGTGGAGAGGATGGCAATCTGGTGTGGCGGCTGCTCTACTGCAAGCTGGTGGTCGCTGTAGAACAGTTTGGTGTTAAGTTGTGGGACATATTTCTGAGGCGGGAATTTTGCATCCCATTCTGCATTACAGAGCCGCTCGACATGCAGTGATGGTTCTTCAATGACGTTACCTGATTTGTCAATTTCATACAATAATTCCCATGGATTTTTGTTGAATTGGATTGGGGAATCAGCGTATGTTGAGGTTTGTTTGATTCATTTATGGACACATGAGATTGAACTGGGATCCAATCTGATGTTTGATTGGATGAGTTATTTATGGCTTTGGGACAAGGTGGATACTGATTGGTGGCTGCAGATGCAGCTGCAGCATCAGGCATTGGAGGAGGGGAAGGTAGGATTGTACCCCATGTCAGAGTTGGCGCGGGGTGGGTGGCGAATTAGTGGGCGTCAGGCAAACTTTTGGCATCAGTGGAAGTTTCTGAGTGTGGGCATTTGCGTTTTGAGTGGTCTAACTCAAAACAAGATGGAAAAATCGTCCATCCGCCCTCAACGCGGGCCCATAACAGATAGTTGAGGGCAGATGGGATGGTGGCACAAGGGGGAATTGCCAAAGAAATTTTTGTAAATTCAGGGCTGATTGTGGCATATGCCCAAGGCCCAGTGAGGTGTGTGGCCCCATTTGGGACCACAAATTGTAGATGGGTTTGGCGCCGTAGGCTGCCAAACCTTCCATCAGCTCCTGGTGGAGCACTTTGGGGGGGAGGTGGGTGGGCAAACCAATGAACTGTACCACCAAAAGTGGTGTCCATTGGGAGCTGGGTCCAAGCTGTTGGAAGGGGAAAATTATTGAATATTAGCGGTACCGTTGCTGCAGTGGCTGCATCAGCTTCACAGGGGAAGCCAAGATCAAAGTAACCCTTATAGGGGCGAAAGTCAATGAAACAGGATGGTGTCATCACCACCTGAGCCATTTTGATAATGGCTTGGTCATCATAGGGGAAGGATTTCCCATATTCAACCCTAAGGCTGAAATTCATGTTGCTCCAGGGGAGCACCAGGGGGAAGTGGGGCACCGCTTGGGTTTGGGCGAGATGGGCATCAAGATCCTTGAGAGGAACGAATTGTCCCAAGGGTTTGGAATGACTGGGCGAGCCAGTCTGAGTGCATTTTCCTGTCAGATGGAAAACAGAGGGGGGAGTTTCGCCACTGCCCCATGCTGGGACAGTTGGCAGGGGATCTGACAACATCAGAGCAAGACTTCAGTGTGCAATTAAGTGTTTACTTTTGATTTACTAAAATAATTTGCTTGGAAAGTTACGTTGAGCAGAGAGAGAGCTACTTCTGGTAAATAAGAAAGATGGATCTCTTCACAACTATTTTCGCCTCCTCCTTAACACCATTTAAAAAGCAGAAGTCTGTGGAGGTGGAGCCCATCATGGTTGAGGGTGCCCCAGAGTTTGAGATAGAGAAGATCTTAAATTCACAAAGAGTCAAATATGGGTTGCAGTAACTAGTATCTTGGAAGAAATTCCCATTGTATAAAGATAGTTGGGGTCCCTCTAAAGATTGTGGGAACTGTCAAGAGTTAATTATCCAATTTCACAAGGTTAACCCCGAGATGGCTTCACCTCTTCCCCACAAGAAGGCAGCGATTGCAGCCAACAAACTCCCAACCCTGCACAAGAACCATGCTTTGGCTAGCGCCCCTGAAGGGTGGTGGACTCTGTCCTTTTTGAAAAGAATATTATAAGGGTCTTGGCTCCAGCTATTATGCTATATAGGGCCATGCACCCCTTTAAAACAAAAAAGGGTTAAACCCTAGGGCCCTTCCCCTCACCCAAATCTCTAACCTGGGGCATACTTTGGATGAAAGATACGTAACTTCTGCCTCTCCCCATTTTCCACATGCCTCTCCTTTACTTCTTTCTCAACCCACACCCATCCTATTGTCAAAATCTACAAGTTTCTATTTAAAAAAAAATTACGCAACTTTGTGAAAACTTCAGGAGAATTAAGAAGCCCTACACCACAGTCCCATTCCCTGCCCCTACGGGTAGTTCAACCTGAAGTTAATTTGAAAGGGGAAAACTTACCTATCAGACGAAATTTTAGAAAAAAAGTTAAATAGAAAGGGCCAAAAATGGGAATTGAAACCAACATCCTATTTCAAGATCAAAAATGCTTTTGGACATTTGGAAGTTGGGAAATTGTCACGAGAATAGTTTTTAAACCTTGGTTGTAACTATTAGAGCAAAATTGGTGATCAAATCCTTTATTTAATGAATTTGAAAACAGAAACGGTTTTCCCTATCATGATTCAGCTTAGTAGTTAAACCCCCCTTTCCACCATATAGTCCAGTATCCTGCTAATGGTAGGTTGTTGGCGTCATGGCTTGAGGATGACATGATAATGGGGACAAACGCCAAGGATAAAGCTGCATGTCAGAAGGCCAATAAGGTGAAGTTTGCAGGCCTCCCAGACCTCAGACATACCTTGGACTAACGCTGGGTTAAGGCGAGGTATGCCCAGGCTGGTCCTGGGGATGTGAGAGAAGTTCAGCCCTGTATTACAGCAGATGCATTAAAGTAAACCAGCTTTTCAAAAAAATGACAGTTTCTTTGATTTCTTGGTGAATGGGGTCTCAAAATCCGTTCGGTTTTTGAAATTTCCAGCTCAGGTTGGCCTTACCTACAATTGATAACTCAAGTTCAGTCAATTACCAAGTATAGTACACTGCTGATGGAAGCATGTGCTTATTAATGTACATCAGCTTAGCACCACTTCAATCAATTAACTATTCCCCCAAATTTCCTTGAATTTGTTCACTTGAAACAAATCTTTTCTGATTGGTCAACTTCCTCCCTAATAAAAACCATTTATTGGTATACGTTTTCTTTATGTTATCTTGGGTGAACCTGTGTGTGGACCTCTTTGATGAGGTCTTAGGCAACACTAACCATTTTATTTCCACAACCATAACTCTCTCCTCTGGTGTACCTCTGGGCCGCCCTGGTTCCATCCATCCCAAACTGCTTTTTCACTCCAGCCCAAAGCACCGGTTGGGTATGGACCACACTTTGGGGTTCAATCCCGCCTTGTTGTTAGTCTGTAAATTGTTCTTTTACTATCGCTAACTACCCTTGCCCTAAGTTACTACAGCTCAAGCACCCTTTTTGGGGCTCTAATAACTTTACTACTAATGACTAGTTCCCTGGCGTTGGGTCTGTGCACCATGCACCACCCCGCTGGGAACAGGAGAGTTAGAAACTCTTTACATTAGTCAACCAACCATTTTCTTTTATGTGCACAAACTGTTTCCATGTGAGACTTTCACAAAGTTCAAATGGGATGCACCAGCTGTTAGTCACAGCCGCAGCGGGGATCACCACTATTTTCTCTTTTTCCTAAGTTGGAGCATCTTGGCGTTATTCTTGCTATATCTTACTGGAAGTACCCATCCCTCTTGCTCATACCCAATGGATATGGATGCTTCACAATCCAAGAGTCATGATTCCTTAACTTTCCATAAAATTTCACAAAATTAATACAGTAAATTCTTTTTTTCTTGGCACTGAGTTTGGGCAGTTTAGGAGGAATTGTCAACAATGAGCCTGGTGGTGTTGTCCCTGGAAAATGGTGCTTAACCCGCCGCCAAAATGGGTATGGTGTTGTTTTTGGCCCAAAACATATTTATAATGACGTTTCCATATATACAACTGAGCCATATATCTTCTATTATGACTCAGATATGGACCCCATTTCAGTGTATCAAATCACTCCAGATAACTCACGCTTGACCACAATCATGATCCGCAGAACACAGGAGGTGGAAAAGGAGTTACTTCTTAAATACAAAAATGTTTATGCAGTTGCTGAAGATATGGTGGGATATGTGACCTCAGTAGTAAGAGTGGCCAACTATCCCTCTCCATTCTATGATGCATAAACGTACCCTGGGGTATTTTTACGCCTGAAAAAAAAATTTGTGGTGGTGTTGAAGTTTTCTGCTATAATTTAAGATCATTTGGGATATTTTTTAACAGCTACCCTTTAATACCCTTCAAGTAAAATCAGCACTACTATTTTGGTGGATAGTGGAGCCTCTGAGAACTTTATTGACAGGCCTAGCTGACTACCTTGAGCTTAGTTACTTGCCATGTGGTATGGTTGGGGATGGACTTCTCAAGGTATTCCCACCCTGAAGGTACTAGGGTATTAGATTATCAAGTGGGAAAGTACCTTTTGACGGACCATTTCCAAGCAATCAAAACCCTCTTGTACCCCATTATTTTTGGAGTAGAGTGGTGGTGAAAATTTGAAGTCAGGACCAAATTGAAAGACAATACACTATCCTTAACATTAAATAATGGTCTTATATTAATTGTTCCATTATCTGAGGCTAACATTCAGGGCGATCTGCCCCACTGGCACAATATTTACACTCTAAGTCTCACTCCATTGTTAAAGCCCTCACTGGAGGTACATTTACCTTCATTTTTGGAGGGTCTGGAATCTTCTTTTGATACAGCTTCAGACAATCTATTTCCTGTTCATTCAGAGTTTGATTGAGAGTTCAAGCTCACTTTTGATCTGGTGCATATATCTTCCCCAATTTACACTTTGACTGTATGGGAGGAAGCACCGTTAGATGTGTGGGTTAAGGAGCAGTTAGGCAAAGGCGCGATTTTTCAGTGTACCTCCCCAGTATGCTCCCCACTTCTCTTCGTGGAGAAAGACAATGGTACTTTACGCCCATGTGTATATTATGGAAGCTAAACAATGTCAGAGTACCATGTTTACATCCCATCCCTTTGGATTCTCAAATTGCGCACTATGTGGAGTTAGCAAAAGTCTTTTCCGAAACTGGATTGCCTAAATGCATTCAATCAGATCTGGATTAAGAAGGGCCAGTAGTGGCTAACCGCATTCTGTACCAGAAAAGGGATTTTCCAATTTTGGGTTATGCCCTTTAGATTAAGAATGCCTTTGCTAACTTTCAACGCCATATTGATGCAGCTTTGGGGGACCTGCTGAGGGTAATCGCGTTTGCCTACATGGATGATATTCTGGTGTATTCCCTGATCATGAGTCCCATTCAGTTTACCTTTGTCAAGTGGTGGAGAGGTTAAAGTCAGCCAACCTTACACTGAAGATCAACAAATGTGAATTTTTCCATCCCAGGTCACCTTTCTGGGCAACGCCATTTTTGATAAAGGACACATGATAACTCCATACAAGGAGAAGGCGATTCATGTGTGGCCCACCCCAACTTTGG